>JAJOOR010002491.1:0-47450 GCA_036250505.1 Solanum acaule | reverse complement strand
CCCCGCTATGTAAGCATCACTCTTATCATCATATTTTGATCGGAACTCCTCAAATTCTCCTTCTACGACAGGGAATTTAAGGTCGAACGTTGTAAGGAAAGGCTTGAACCCTTCGTTTGTGGTATTTTTGGGTTCGTTAAAAGGGGTTGGAGAGACTTCAAGTAGAAGTACGGATGGCCCGTAGAAAAGTGGAAGAGGATTTTCTTTAAAAAGCAAGCCCACTAAGGAGGACTCTGTCGCTTTGTATAAATGAGTATAGTTATGGTAGACATGGATTTGGTAAAACAATTGGTATATATGGGACAGATCAGATTTTGTAGCGAGACGGACTCTTGTGTACATCTTTCCGGTGATGGTAACATTGTTGGATTCCGATGATGCATCGATGGTTATTGTTTCAGATGGAGTTGGTTGTTGAGTAGCAGGAGACGTGGGAAATTATTTAGTTAAATTTGAAAGGATCATGCAAAATATCATACAAATGTTAACATCTGCGAAGGAATTGAAAATTCTTCCAATGATAAATGTTGTTAATTTCACCAATATTGATAAAAATAATATGTATGGATTACATATATGTGGCTTGAAATTAAAGGTAATGGAAATCCATCAATATTGACCAAGATGCATGGAAACAAGTGTTTCTGTAAATGGAAACCAAGTCAATCACACAAATTTGTTGAATGATTTAAGACAACGACAATCCTAATAAATGTGCATGTCTATGATACGACTCAATTAGTTATTTTTTAAAATTCATATCGTACTAATTCTTTGAATGTTTCATTTTTGTATAATAAAAATTAGATATTGTGAAACCGTCGATTTTTCTTTTGTAATGATGTGGTTGTAGATATTGAAATTTTGTTAGACTCTATAAGACGTGTTCAATTTTAGTTGAGACTTGTGTTCAATTCCAATTAGGATTCTTTGAGGGTAAACCCTAAACCCTAGTCCATGCCTATATAAAGGGTACTATATTCCCTTGAAAAGGCATCTCGAATATTCCACAAAAGTCATGGAATACGTCACTAATGGTCCTCGAATCATCCCTAATTAATGGTTTTTCAATTTATAAGCACTTTTTATTTGATCAAAATATTTTACTATTTTAACCTTAATAGTTTTCTAATTCTCAAAATATATATTTCAAAATAAAATTCCTAGCTTTCTCTTCGCTCAGTATTCATCCTTCCTCCTTTTATTATAACAAAAAAAAAACTTTTCAAATTTATAGTTCTTGCAAAAATAATGAATTAATTAAAGTATGTTATTTAAAAAAAAAAAAAACATATCAATATTTTGTTTTATCAAGTACTTTATTGGTGATCATTTCAACACTTCTATGGCCGAGCACGTAACTGTTTAGTTAAATTGATTTCATCACTTAAAAATTTGACTTTCAAGTTTCAACACTTAAAACTTATCAACTATTTACAATCAGTTAAACTAAACACCTTTATAATATAATTGAATTATAATAATTTTTTGTACTTTTAAAACTACATCTAGCCTTATACGTGAAAATTCTATACAAATATAATGACTCACCCACAAATCCATGATAGCCTATATAATGTGTTTAAGTATACTCGAGCATATGTATAAGCCCCTAATATATAAATTAGTACATCATATTGTTAAGAAGTCCCACATCAGCTGAGGAATAAGAGGTTAATTGGTCTCTTTTAGGGGTGTCAAATGGGCGGGTTGAGTTGAAATTGGAGATATTAAATTGGGTTGAGATAGAAATCGGGTTGGGTCTTGACCCGCCCAAATTTGCTTTGAATTCAAATGGATTGGGCTCAAATGGGCTAAAAAACGGGTTGACCCGCTTAATCTCTATAATTTTAACATAGTGATATTTAATTTTTATATCACAATTTGAATTTTAACTCAAGATTTTTTTTTTAAAAAAAAAATAACAAATGGATAGATAAATCCTAAAAAATATTAAATAGATAATAATTCATACCTTTAATATAGGAACATATCTTAATAAAGAGTTTTAAAACGGGTTGAAATTGGAGATTGAATTGGGATCAATTGAGGATTCTCTTAAAATGAGTTAGGCTTGAATGAGTTGAGATTGAACCCAATTCAAATTATCTTGAGCCCAACCCTTAAAATTCTGGGCGGGTTGGACGGGTTACCTATGTTTGAGTTCCACTACAAGAAAAAGCTTTATTTAAGACCAATATTTAGGGACGAGTTAATAATTCCGTCTCTGAAACTACATATATTGGGACGAGATTTTATTTCGGTCTTTAATTCCGTATGTTATTGTGAAGGTTCTAAATCTGGTCTCTAGAAAAAGTAGTAACTGGTCCCAAATTAAAAATTAAGGGGTCTTATGAAATATATTGAAAGCGGGAACTTCATATTTTCACCAAAATTGGCCGCCTAAAAATTCATTATTCAATAAAATTCTACAAGGAAAAGAAAACAAAGAAAAGACACTTCAGTTTATTTCCCAAAAAATATCGTGAAACCAAACAACCCTAGCAGCGATCTTCCCAAGCTAACAACATCTTCCCTTACAACGATCTTAGTATAGCTCTCAACTAAACATATGTGTTTTTATCAAAACAGAGAAAGCACAGGTCTTCCTAGCAGCAAACACAAGCCAGGTCTCATCGATCAGTGTTTCATCTGTGGTTTCTCAGAATAGAGAAAGTTGAGGTCTGCCTAGCAGTGATCTCCACTGAATATATATCTTCTATTCACTCAGATCTCAAGTATGCCTCCACTTCTACGAGTTGATTTGATTTTTTTATGTGAAGTCGATTTTCTGTTTGTTTTGTTCGAGTTGTAACTCGTCTTGTTTGAGTTATTGTTCTCTAAGACTAGATGTTGATCATTTTGTTAAAAAAGATTCAGTTTTGTAGTGTGATATGATCCCAAAAATGAAGGGGATCGATCAGTCCTTAATGAAGTAAGTGTTCCTAAAGATTAAGAATAATGAACTAAACTTGAAAACAAGCACAAACAACTCAATGAGCTAAAACAATATTAAGAGATAATATAGAGAGAGTTCTGTTCAAGTTGAGAAATCTGTATGAATTACAAGTGAATAGAACTCTCTCTTGTAATTGCAGAATGTTACAAATGAGACAAGTGATTGCAAAATGTTAACAGAGCAAGTGAGACAAGTTATTGTAGAATCTTACAAATGAATAAATGAAACATATATTAGTTTTGTTTGGGTCTGAAACTGATTAAATATGTAAAACACAATAGAATTGATGCAAAATGACCTCTTGTGGTGTTGCACATAGAAGATTGAAAAATTGATAGTTTCATTTGGGTCTGAAACTTGGAAAATTTGATAACTTTCAAGAAGATACATTCTAATAGTTGTTTAAAGCATTCTTTCAATTTTTTCTAGTTTTGGTTCTCTGATTTCTGTCTACTTGTATATCAGCTATGCATCCTCTTCTGTGAGTGTTTTTTCCTTCTCTAAACTTGATTTGTTGATTGTTTTCTTCTTATAGAATATATAGTGTATAGTGTGTGTGCCTAAAGAATCGTTCATATTTTGACGATGAAATTAACTCGAGTTGATGAAAGATGAAGAAAGCAATAGAATTGATGCAAAATACCTCTTGTAAATGATGTACATAGTAGGTAGAAACAACGATAGTTTCATTTAGGTTTCAAAACTTAGAAAACTCAAGATTTTTCAAGAAGATACGTTCTAATAGTTGTACTATATTTTTTTTCCTGTTGTTGTAAAACCAAATCACTAGGTGTTTTCTGTTTGTTCAACTTTCTGGTAAGCTTCCTCTTTTGGGAGCTGATGTTTTCTTCTTCTCTATATTTGATTTGTTCGAGTTACACTACACTTCTTTGAATTACTCTTCTTCTCTGAGATTAGCTGGTCAATTTTTTTGAAGTATATTCAAGTTTGTAGTGTGACAAGATCCCAAAAATAAGGGGATCAGCCCTAAGAGAAATGATTGCTCCTAAAGAAACAAAACAGTGAGCTACTCTTGAACAGAGGCACCCACATGTAATGAGTTAAAACAGTGTTCAGAGAGAAGATATAGGAATTTGTATTCGAACTAATAGACATGATTTCTCTTATTACTACATTGTCGCACATGATTCTTGTTTTGCGGTGGGGATCACGGGATTGATTTCTCCTTTTGATTATTGATAATTCATACTGTTAAAAACTCATATTCTTGATTACTTTGATTCTATCCTTCAGTTCACTAGTAACTATCTAAAAGACTACTTTTATTTTGTTCTTCAGTTCACTGGATAGAAAGTTTCCTTATAATTTTTTCACCTTTGGCTCTTTTTACAGGTTCAATATGAAAATTGAAAATGTGGACAGATCAAGTACGAAAAGTACTATCGCATAACCTGCATATGACATCACCTGTATCAACTGAATGGCCACTAATTTTTTGCTGACCAAGTAAGTGTAAGGTTCAACTCTTAGGATACTAATAATGGTTCTCCATGTCCTAGATGTAATGGTGTCCCTACTTCATGTGTTGATGCAATCTGTGCAAACTCTATAGCATTCTTATATTCATTCAAAGGCTGTTGATTTACCTGAATTGTCACAAGTGATTTGAATTTGATTTACCTGTGTAATTTGTGCACTCTGTTCAAGTGATTTGAATTTGATTTACCTGTGCAATCTGTGCAAGTGATTTGAATTTGAAGAACCTGATGGTGCCAAGTGATTTGAGTGCTTACTAGTTCCCATATGTTCTTCATTGTGATTTCCTGAGCCTTGCAGACCATTCACTGTTTGGACCTGGTTGTATTCAAGTCGACTATCCTCTTTCCCATTCAATTCATTTTGAGATTTAGAACTACCATCTGCTTGTTCAATGAGTATCGCGGAGTTGTTGTTGGATTTTCTTATTAGTTCGATTTAATGCTACTCCTTCAGTAGGGACCCCACCTGCCCCTTCATTGCTTTCTACTTCAATTAATCCACCTAAGGTTCATCGAGATAATTTTCCTTGCCTATTCCAACTCTTCTTCTGAAATAGTTATCGCCGTCGATTCAATTTTTTGAATTTTCGAAGAGTTGGACGAATAATTCATGGATGAAAAGTCGGTGGCTGTTCGGTCACCTTTATAGAGCCAGTGATTGGAATTGTTCTCTGTAGTTTCTTTATGTTCCCTGCATTAGTGAGAGAATTTAAAGATCACTGCATATATAGTTTTTCTCTGTTTTTTATTGATCTCTGTTTAAAATATAATTGTTCTTTATTTTTTTTCTTCACGTAAAGTGACACATCTTTTTCCACTGTTTTTTGTTTTTTGTACAACTGTGCGCGAACATCTCTTTTTTCTGCACAAATATACATAACGATACTCCTTAACATAATTTTTTTGTGATAGAAAAATCACTCATCAGATTGCAGCTTCTGTTTTTCACCATTTTCTAGTCGTAATCATATCTTTTTTTAACTCATCAATCAGTTTCCCTCATTCTTGGTTTCTATCTTCAGTACAAACACTTTTTGATACACTTAAATCAGTGTTGATGTTTTTCTCTCTTTTTCCATGTTGTTCCTCATCATGAATATTAGTTATTTGGTCTGTATAGGCAGGGGCTGTTTTTCCTCTTTGTTTCTGGCCTTTATTCCTCAGTATGTTTTCTTCGTCTACATCTGATGTGATAAGCCTGTTGTTACTGTGACTTAGTCTAGTGGTTTCCTTATCTGATTGTATGTTTTTCTTATCTTCATATGTAATAGGTAAAACTTCATTCAGCTCAATGTTCTTGATCTGCATTTATCTTGGTGGCTTGTTAATCAACATCCTTAGAGTTGGCCTCATTTGGGCTATCACTGTCATGTTGTGCATAGTCTACGGTGTCAGCCTTCAATAGATAGTTCTATTAGATTTGATGCAATCATTGTAATGCAATCTATAGATGTTTTAGACTTGTGACACACTCTCAAGGATCAGTTTGAGATTGTTTGGCTCCTACAAGGATTAAGAATTGGAAGAAAACAATAATAACTTGCTTGTTTCCCCTGCTACACATACAATATGGTTCTTTCTCCTAAAACCTTTATATCTTGATTGTTAAATTCCTCCGCAACAACCTGTTTCCCTTGAAACATAATATAAATCTACTTGATGATTTTTTTTTCTATTTGTACTAATCTTTTTTCATTGAAATTCTGTTTTCGATATAGATTTTGATTCTTGGTTTATTAATCTTTTTTTTAATGTATCTATTTGTTGCTTTAAGTAGGCATTATTTGAAATATGACATCTACTAGATTTCTGCTTTTGAAAGATCTAAACAACAATGCAACATTCAGAATCATATAGAAGGCTATAGGCAATGTTGTTGTTATTAGACAGAAACCACAGTTCAACATTAAATTATAGACCTTAAGCATGAGACTATGATTCTTAATTATGTAAATCCTCTTTGAAACGTACGAAGTGCTGATTAGTAAACTGAATTACTAATGTTTGTTCTACTTTCGACAACAGTGCATGAATGCTGCTAACTTGAGAAACAAACAAGACTACTGTTCACATAAATCTGATTCAACCATTTACATGTACAGAATTTCACTGAAAACCTCACTGGATTCCCAAATCCCTAGTTCCTTTTTATCTTCTTTTGCTCAGTAGAACCCTCTGTGAGTTCCAAAATACTGATTTACACCTTTACAAAGGTTTATTAATTTCAAAGTTTTCTTAATCATTTTTTCTTATTTTCATGCAGATTATTGATAAACCTAGATAATCCTTGGTGAATTTTGGATTTCTTTTGTAAAGATTTAAGCTACAAGTGAAGATGAAAGTTTAGAAGAAGCATAAGACCATTAATATTTTGCTAGGAAAGTTATGACAAACTTGAAATCGTGGCCTGGCTCCGGATATTGTTAATTTGCTAAGCTTTTTTTTGTTGAGAAATGTTGAAACTTGAAACTAACAACATGGGATGGTAACTTATTTTTATATTTATGTCAGCCTTTTGTATGAAGATATATTGACAAAGCTTGTAATTTTTTTGTGATATAAAGATCCAGAACCATTGGTGGTCAACTAGAGACCAAAATATTTGCTCGTCTCTAAAGGTTCATCTAGGACGAGACTGTTTATTGTCTCTAAAAGTTTCATCTAGGATGAGACAACTTCTTGTCCCTAAAGGTTCATCTAGGACGAGGTGTTTCTTGTCGCAAAAAACAATTTACGACAACGTAGTTGATCATAAAAAAAGTAATCTAGGATGGGGTAGTTGCTCGTCCCAAAAGAGTATTCTAGGACGAGTTAGTTGCTAGTCTCTAAAGGGATTTAATGACCAGAAAATGACTATTTTTCCAAGAAGGAAATCATCTATTTGGGACGAGATATGTAGTCTCTAAAGGTATTTTGGTGACTAGCTTTGTTGCCGTCTCTAAAGATAGTTAATGACCAGCCAAAGGAACCCGTCCCAATTGACCTTTAGCAAAGAAGCTTTTAAGGACGGGTGGCGACCAGCCTTTTCCCGTCTCAATAGACTATCTGGGACTGGATTTGGACTTTCTGGGACCAGAATTCCCTTCCTTAGAGACTGTTTTTCTTGTAGTGTTCATTTTTGACACCCCTACTCTCTTTATATGTATTTGGACAAACCTACCCTCCCCTCATGAGCCAATTTTTGGGGTGTAAGTTAGACGTAAAACCTAATTTAACATGGTATTAGAGTCAAGTCTATCCCAATATTTGTTGTTCACTGATGTTGTGCCCCCATTATAAGTGTTCACATGCTAAGCACTAGGCGTGAGGTGAGGTGTTAAAGAATGATAAAAGTCTCACATTAATGGTTAATGAAATGGGTGGACTCCTTATAAGGCTTGGGCAATTCTCCTCCCTTTGAGTTATCTTTTGTAGTGTGAATTATGCCTAGGACCTAATTTAACACATGCATGTCCATAACATATTACGTTAATGTATATATATCGTGGCAGCCAAGGAATGATAACCCACGCCTATGGCTAAATGACACGAAGACACGCCATCTCATAAATCACATATGAAATACTTTAATATTTTTCACAAAATAATATATTATACAAAATGCAAAAGGAAGATGGAAGTTAGTTAAGTTAATTAGGAACGCAATTACATATTTCCAAAAATTCTATTTAGTCGTTTAGTTGATTAATTACTTAATTTTACTATTTGCATCGTTTGTCTCATTTTTATTGGGCACTGGTTGAGAGTTGATTGTAACACTAGGTAATAAATTTGTGCTTCGTGGGGAAAAAATAATCTTTCTAAGCTTTTGAACAATCTTTCCAATAATCGATTATTATAAGAAATAAAAAGTAAATTTTAGTAGGTTTTAAGATCATTTCAACAGAAATTAAATGATTTGACATTATCACATATCTCAAGAATTATAAATATATAATGAATGATTAAAAATATTTTGATATCTAATCGTTTTTATTTTTTACATAATTTATCATTATATATGTTTGATGATATAATTGTCTTGATAAACTGAGTGATGTTTCTATGTAGCGATTAAACATCAATTTTTCTATTATTTACATGAAAAATATAGAATCTGATAATTTTATGGTTAGAAAATTATGTGAAAATTTTTGACATGTACACCACAACAACATAAATAATTTTTTTTAGAGACAATCTTGTCTGAGGTCAAACATTGACCACTTTTCGTTATTGTTACTTTGTTACTCTAACAAAATTTATAAAAGGAGAAAAATAAATTTGAAACGACAGCAAAATAATATTGTTGACCCTTTTAGAAATTCATTCTTCATTAAATTGCTGCTTTGAAGGCCCTTCTAGATGCTTCATCAATACAACTTTGTAACTTTCAATCCTTAAAGTAGTCATAATATCCACTGATAAAATTCAGTAAAAATAGAACACAAAATGTCATCCTTGTAAAGAATGACGTTGTTGATGAAGAAATTAGAGAATTGTAAGGCCTTTTTTTATTGTACCTTCAACAATTTCAGTAGAGAAAACTTGTTTGAATACCCAATTAACGTTTGTTATTTAATTAGTACTAACAAATAATTATAAAAATAATTTTGCAGAAACATAAACAACAGAGTTTAAAGCATGTACTCAAAAATAACAATTAATAATATAAGCATAAATTAATGACGGAGCAAAGTACACAAATATTTAATGACGGAGCAAAGTACAAAAATATTTAATGACGGAGCAAAGCACTCAAAAATAACAATTAATAATATAAGCATAAATTTGTAACAATAGAATGAAACATAATGGAAAAAATTGAGTCCACTAAATGCACATTGTCCCCTTAAGGAAATTATTCTCATCTAGTACCTGATGTTTAAAGGAATAACTCCTCTCAGGATAGAATGATTCTATTCACCAGTGTATTGATACAAAAAAAATAGTGTCAGTGAGTCATTCAACAGGAGCAAAGTACACAAATATTTAATTGTCCAAAAGAGAAGAATAAGTTCAAAATTTTTGTTGTTTTAAAATGAGAGGAAATTCCTCTATTTATAGACAACAAATGGTAGTGTGAACAAATGTTTATTGTGTCTTGTTGGATAGGTCACAACTCTTTGGAAAAGTTACAACCCTTCGGAAAGGTCACAACCCTTAGGAAAGATCACAACCTTTCATAAAAGTCGCAATTCTTCATAAAAGTCGCAATTCTTCATAAAAGTCGCAACTCTTCATAAAAGTCGCATATTTTCATAAAATTCACAACTTTTCATAAAAAGGAAAGGCTAGTTTTAAAAATAAAATAAATTAAAAGAAAATTTTGGTTTATGATGGCGCCACGTAGGCGGGTCTAAAATTTTCTCATATATATATATGATATATGATTTTTGACTTCTTGTGGGCTAAGAGAGATAAATTACTATGAGCGGTAATTAAGGTTATGCCCCTCTATATATACTTTGAACTTACCTCTAAATATAGAACAATGTGATTTTTTTAAGTATAGAAAGATGTGATTCTTTTTAAAATAACTTAAAGAAGAAGAAGATCATGTAAATTGAATAGAGGGGTTTAATGTGATAATTACCAATTTAAAATTTTAAAATACAAATGTAATGAGCATTCTGCTTTTACAAAATTACAAATAGAAATGTATGAATTGAACTTTCAACATTTAAAAGAAAGCACACAATAGCTAACAGTTTCCTTGGTCATTTTTCTCCTTGTTATCAGCATACTTTTGAAGATTTTCACCATGCAATTTCCCGTATCTAAACTCATCAAATATTTCAACTCCCATATTTATGTAAAAATCATATGACTTTTTATTCCAAACTGCGATTATTCCCTCTACCGACACGAATCCATTGTTTGCAGCAATGGATGCAACTGTTCCAAACAACAATTTCCCCATTCCCAACTTTCTATAACTCTCCCTCAAATAAAGACTATCAAAATGAAGCGGACTGCCTGAGCAGAAAATTTCCTGAAGCAAAGACGAGATTTTTCTCTCTCTCTCAATCTCTAAAACGGCTCTCTCTTGATTTTTCTCTCTTGTGTTTCTGAAAATAAGACCTAAATAAGCCTTATATATACCACATAATATTGAGCTTATGGCTAAAATGAACTGGTCCTAATAAAATTTTTATTTATCCACATAGGAAGGGGAAAAAAATCCTAAACCAAACCGGCAGGGCCCATTAATAGTTAAATTTCACAAATAATTCATGAATTTTCAACAAAGAAGAAACAATTGCATGTGGGTGCACAGCATAGGATCATGCAAAATATCATACAAATGTTAACATCTGCGAAGGAATTGAAAATTCTTCCAAAGATAAATTTTGACAATTTCACCAATATTGATAAAAATCATATGTATGGATTACATATATGTGAGCTTCTTATTAAAGGTAATGGAAATCCATCAATATTGACCAAGATGCATGGAAACAAGTGTTTCTGTAAAAGGAAACCAAGTCAATCACACAAATTTGTTGAATGATTTAAGACAACGACAATCCTAATAAATGTGCATGTCTATGATACGACTCAATTAGTTATTTTTTAAATTCATATCGTACTAATTCTTTGAATATTTCATTTTCTATAATAAAAATTAGATTTTGTGAAACCGTCGATTTTTCTTTTGTAACGATGTGGTTGTAGATATTGAAATTTTGTTGGACTCTACAAGATTTGTTCAATTCTAATTGAGACTCTACAATATGTGTTCAATTTCAATTAGGATTCTTGGAGGGTAAACCATAAACCCTAGTTCATGCCTATATAAAAGGTATTATATTCCCTTAAAAAGACATTTCGAATATTCCATAAAAGTCATGGAATACACCACTAACGGTCCTCGAATCATTCCTAATTAATGGTTTTTCAATTTATAAGCACTTTTTATTTGATCAAAATATTTTACTATTTTATTTTAACCTTAATAGTTTTTCTAATTCTCAAAATATATATTTCAAAATAAAATTCCTAGCTTTGTCTTCACTCAGTATTCATCGTTCCTCCTTTTATTTTAACAAAAAAGATACTTTTCAAATTTATAGTTCTTGCAAAAATAATGAATTAATTAAAGTATGCTATTTTTTTTAAAAAAAGAACATATCAATATTTTGTTTTATCAAATACTTTATTGGTGGTCATTTCAACACTTCTATGGCCGAGCACGTAACTGTTTAGTTAAATTGATTTCATCACTTAAAAATTTGACTTTCAAGTTTCAACACTTAAAACTTATCAACTATTTACAATCAGTTAAACTAAACACCTTTAAAATATAATTGAATTTAATAATTTTTTGTACTTTTAAAACTACATCTAGCCTTATACCGTGAAAATTCCACAACCACAAAAATCACTTTTAGTGGTATTTGATTTTCCTTTTAGCGGCAATATTTATTGGCGCAAAAACTTTTAGCGGCATTTAAGTTGATGCCATTGCATCCAGTGTTGCTAAAGCCTTTAGTGGCATTTATATAGAGTGCCGGTAAATATCCATAATATTGCAGCTAAAAGTAAATACTTCTAGCGGCATTTATTTAGTGGCAATTATTATTGCCGGTAAAGCTTCCTTATTGCGGCATTTGTTATTACCGGTAAAAATACAATAATTACCGCTAAACAAGACCTATTTTAGTGGAAATTATTATGGAAACTAAAGTTGACCATAAATTCACCTCAATCATATATTTTATCAAAAAACCAATTAAAAAATAGTAATAGAGGAATTACATAACTCAAACAACATCATTCATATAAAACAAGAACAAACAATACACCCAGTTTCTTGTTTTCGTAGAAAAAATATGAATTATCAAAACAACAACAATATGTTCAAGTTATCAAAAAAACAGAGAGAATGTGTTCAACAATGGAAAAACAAGGAGATTGAACTATTATTTCTTTTTCCTAGCGAAACTATGGCGACTTGGATAACAATGATATGCTATCAGGAGGATCTTTAATAGAGACAAATTTATTTGATATTTGTAGCTAGGCCAATCAGGCGGCACGTCGATTCAGAAGAAGCATCATTAGGTTGATTACATCAAATTGCTTACTGTATTAGCTTGCAAAGTAATAGTGGCCTGAAGAAGAACTGAATGAAGTGGTAAATACACTATCTATGTTCTTCTGAAAGCATAAGGAAAAGAAGTACATGTAGTAGGCTCACAAAGATGTTTGCCAATTGCTAGATAAGGAACTCCCTGTAAATTCTAAAACACATTCAACTTTAGGTCCTAAACTGCAACTGGATAAAACAGCTAATTCAAAGTGATGAAGTAGAGAAACCATGAAATATTGTGTAGAAAGAAGACACCTTTTTCTCAACCAATAGTCAAGCATTTTCTTAGAGCTGCATTACACATAACAAAAACATGAAACACCCACTTTATCTCCATCACTGTCGCTCCATATTGGAACTCTAGCTACTAGTAACATTCCAAAACTTTTCAGTCTAGTTCACAAGAAACATTTATGATAGTGAAAAATGTACTCCATCTTTTTAATGAAAAAGAGCAAGCACAATTGGATCACGTGGTACTCCTCCTAATCACCGTAAAAAATCGTGAGCCTGTATATCACTCCAAACCCAAGACTCAGACCATATACTATGTATTAGTGATTCTTATATCTATGAATTTGTCTTCTCATAATTTATGTCACAGAGTTGAGCCAATAAGCTTAAACCCCCAAAAAAGAGAGCAACATTCAGATAAGAAGGTAAAAATATAGAAGGTGGTCAGAGGGATAATAATCAGAACTGAACAAAATATTCAAACACAAACAATTAGCACACAAAGGTATGACTCGATGAGACTCAAAATTTTATAATCAGAGTGCGCGTAAACGGATAAGTCAAGAATGAAGATTTGGTTCCTTCATCTTGTATCCATTATCAAGGACCTTCAACTGATCAAGATCTTTTCCGAGTTGTCGGGATGTTGGTTCTAATTCTGCTAATAAGACTGGACGGATCTTAATAGATTTTCCATTGAAGAACGTGATTGGTCTGAACATGCCGAGCTGGTACCTATAAAGCATGTACTTTTATATTTATAACTTATACATTGTAAAATCGTTTATGCTATTAGTGCATTTCGTTAACTGCTAAGGCTACTACTAATTCTACTTATCATGGACTGTTACGTCTAATAAATGGAAACCGATTAAGTTTACTACCAGAATGCCAGCCCCTATGATGATACCCATGATCAAGAAATTAGGGACAACACTAGCTATGACCATCATCAGGCTCTCAACCGTCATAATGCTGGCATAAAGGGCCAATACAAAGAACAAATAGTGGGAGAATCCTGGATGGAAGTGGACCATGAAGTAGCAGACAATACCAAAAAGAACTGCAATCAATATAAGGAACGGCATTGCAGATAACGTGTTGCTTATCACAAATACAATCTAGCCTGGCTTCCGTTAGAATCTAGCACTGTTCCTTTCTGTTACAAAAAAAGAAAAGAAAAGAAAGATTACAATTGATGAGAGAAGAAATTAGACAGATGATGAAGAAATCAAGATCAAGGTTTGGTACTTTAAAACTTACAACTTTGGACATTTCTTCAACTGTTTCATTTGCTACATAGCACTACTGAGAATGACGATAAAAGTCAACCAGACTTCGAATTACTTCTGCTGTTGTCATCTTGTTTAGAGGATCATCATTGTACTGATCACAAAATAAGTTCAATGAAGGAAGGTGAAAGCCATGCTAAATACAAAGGCAATATGTATAAATCCATGCTACTGTTGCTTAAAGAAAGTACTACAGAAAGCAGAAACTTATATATATGGACTAGTGACTATTTCATTGCACTTGTCAAAACAAAGAACACATTACACATGGTCTGTAATGTGTATGCTTCAAGTGTTCCCAACTGTGAACAGAGTAGCATTACTTATTTAAAAAGTTATTCCCAAATCTAATGCAAACTTTTGGAGTTTGATTAGTAACAAGATGATCTCAAAAGACATACTTTTATCAACTCTCTTAGAGTGGCCTTAACTTTGTCGAAATCAGAGTTGCAGCACCGGAGGAAATGATCTGATGGATTTCTGAAGGAAGGACAAGGAAATCCTGCTTCTGCAAAGAACTGCAAACCAAAAACTAGATTTAATTCTATCTTCCACATGATGAAAAGGTATAAAATCCGGAGACAAATGATGGAGAATCTCGAGTAAGGGAGGTATATCTTGCCTGGTTTGCTTCAGAAGCTTTACCAAAGTAAACTGTTTTGCCTCCGGAAAGCAAGTATAATCTGTCAAACAGCTCAAATACTTCACAGCTTGGCTGGTGAATTGAGGCTATCACAGTCCGTCCATCTCTGGAAAGACAATGCAGTGTCTGTGTTACGAAGAACGCTGAGGCACTGTAACAAATTCCAAAAAATTTAAGGTATTGTTCATCAATACTGTGCAATTAACAATGTTAAATAAATAAGTGATCTATTCTTAAGAACATTATCTACCTATCTAGTGCACTTGTTGGTTCATCAAGGAAGAGCAATCTAGGCCTCATTAGAATCGCAAGGGCAATACTTACCCTCCTAATACATAGTTGGTTCATAGATATAAGAATCACTAATACATAGTTGGTTCTAATTATAAACGATTTTACAATGTATAAGTTAAGTTGTGTTTTCTCTAACAACTTAAGTTTTAAGATGAGATTATTGCTTGCTAAAAGAAAAGAGAAATGTACCCTTTAAAATTAATCAATTCCACAAAATAATGCCGAATGATTTACAAGAATCAAGCTTCATGTTCTTCTAAAACAGTTCATGACCACCTATTTTACGTTTCCACACTTCGATATGCCCCTATCCACCAAGATATGGTTCGTAGTCGAATCAGCTTTGATCAAGAAACTAAAATCATGGACGAAGCACATTGATGTTACAATCAGTCTTTTGCAATAACCGCCTCAGAAATCCAGATCAGCCAAGTTTTCTAGGCCATGCAATACAATATTATAGTGGAAGAGACTGAAGTTCTAAAAGGGAGTAAAAATAAACGATTTTGAGCATTCAGACATTCAAAAACTCAGATAATTACATCACTCAGCCTCAAGGTGGGAGTAACATTACATTGATGAGCAGTGTTTCTCCTCTTGAAGTATCCACACCAAGCTTTGTCTCGGTGGCAGCATAAAGATATAATCCTGCAGCACAGCCACGAGAAAAATCAAGACAAAGAACATGGAGCATGATAACAATACATCATAACATCATGTTGGGCTAAAAAAGAAACCCCATTCTTCCCACAAAAGAAATAGAAAATGTCTATTATCTAGTGCCATACCACCCATATATTCAGTATATATCACTAAAGGTAAAACAAAAATAAGGAGGTCGAACACAATGCACTTCAGCAGCCAAACTATTTGTAGTCTCTTATGCAATCGAATAAAACTTAATTTCCATTTAACTTTAAAGAAATTACCAATTGCCGCAGTCTGCTAATCCCAAAGCACAGAAACACAAAAATACATTCATAAAGAACATTCAATTTCACAGATATATAAGGATATACAGAGACTTCTGAAAATTGCCTGACTGAAAAATATAACAGAACTAAGTACTTAATAAATTTGCATAGCTTAAAGAGATAAATGTTCTCGTATCCTCACTTTGTTTCGATCAAATCTCATCACTCAAATAAAACTAATTAGAATGTAGACAACGTTGTTGATACAAAAGGAACTACATATTGCTACTTGTGCTTAATGACCTCACCCACAAATCCATGACAGCCTATATAATGTGTTTAAGTATACTCGAGCATATGTATAAGCCCCTAATTCTTGTGTATATCTTTTCGGTGATGGTAACATTATTGTTTTCCGATGATGCATCGGTAGTTATTGTTTCAGATGGAGCAGGAGCCATGGGAAAGTGTTTAGTTAAATTTGAGGTTTTAGATAAAAGAAATGTTGAAAGGTTTAGTAATGTGGAAATACTTTAGTATCATAATGGTTATTTATAGTGGAGAATTTGGCCCTTTTTTTAAATTCATTAATTGGGTAGTGGAGATGGCTTTTCCAACAATAAAAAAAAGGTCGTTGGTGGAGGTCAACTCTGGCGTGCGTTCTAAAGGATTGAGTCATTGATGCAATCAGTTTAGCCTTTGGTCCCAATTTTGCTTTTCTTTTTTGTACCCAAAAAAAGAAAAGTAGGATGATATTTTTTGACTTATATATCAAAATTTGGCCACCAATTTTATGTAATTGATAGTAATTAATGTGCCAATTTATATGACACATTTTACTTTTTATTTAGTTCAAGAACAATTACTCATTGCAAAATTTAATAATGCTATCAATATTTTATTCATGTTGGATTCCACTTGTTTGGTAAAAGAAATCAATAATGGTGTACTCTTTTAAAGGTAACTAGTATACGTACTCGCGCGTTGCGCGGATATTTTAAAATTTAGAAATAGTAACTAATACAAATTATTATTGAGTAACAAAAGTACATGTATAATCATATAATATAATATTTTATTTAATATTATATATACAATTAATGCTAACAAAAATTTTACCCTAATATATGTGCAATGATGATACGTTCTTCAAAAACACTAATAAACATTATTCTAACAACTTCTCCTTCTTTTGGTATAATGAAAACTAAAAGTATATACGGTGTTTGTTGAATTAATATTTGTGCTAATTAATTAAATTTTAAATTTATAGATCAATCTAAAACCTAGTATTTAAAATATTGACTCTACTTTTAGCTAAAATCTAAATATAATTTACAAAGTACGTTGCAATCTCTTTAGCACAATCATCTCTTGTTCAATCCTGCAAAATAAGACGATTTTCATTTAATTAAACAATTGCATAAAATAAGGATGTATAAAATAATGAATTTCAGTGATCAATTTTAAAAAATTACTATAAGTAAATTAATATATACCACATAAAAATAAGTTATCAAATTAATATACCACATAAAAATAATTATTTTTAGTGCAAAGAAAAAGTTGAAAGATGAAAAAACGGATCATCTTCTATTCCTTTAATTTACTATAAATCTCTTCTTTTATTTTATGAATTTTTAGATTTGTTTAGATTTTTTAAATATGTTTTTATTCTTTAGTAAATATGTATGTCTTAACATAGTATAAAACTTTACACTAATTTTATATAAATAATTAATATATTATTTTTAATATTAATTAGATAAAGTAACATCAACATGCTATTATAACGAAAAAAGAATGTTGTTGAGATCAATAAGGTTAGTTTCAAATCATCATCTCTTCAAAGAAAAGGAAAATAAAATTGTTTTTTTAAAATGTTTAAAAAATTATGACAGGTTGTTTTTAATTATAAATTACAGATTTGTGATTTTTGATAATTTTTTTTTTTAAAAATACTAATGCAACATATGCACTATAATTCCCCATAAAAATAGTATTTATTATTAAAAATAAAATTAATCTTAAAATATTTTTCATTTAAAAAAATGTTTATAAAAAAATTAATTTTACAAAATTATATTTTGCAAAAAAAAAAAAAAACGCATGCATGTAACTACAGTTAATTATTTTAAAATTAGTGGATCAGTTTTAGTTGAGTTAGTGGGATCAGTTTTAAATTTATGTAATTATTTTATCTTTTTAATTTTGAGTTATGTAAAGGGGAGTAGTGAATTTCTAAAATATAAGTAAATTGATTAAGAATTTTCTACTTCCAATTTAAAATTCCATAAATTCAAATAATTTTAATTTATAAACTAAAATTTAACAAAAAAATAATATAATAAAAAATGTTAATTATAATTTAACAAAAAAATAATATAATAAAAACAAAATAGAAACAAAACAAAGAGTTAGAGAAACTCCTATTTAAAAACCCATTTTTCCTATATTTCCTCTCCAGTTGACACTTTACTAACAATTAAATTTTTTAAAATAAATTGATTTCAAAATTTAAAAATTAGTATGACCAAAACATAAAAAATAAAAATTGAATGATAAGCATTATCCGTAACACACAATAATCTTATGAATTACCGAATTGTAATACTCAATTAGAATATTACCACAGTTAATATGACTATTTTCTATTCTTTTTATTTTTATTTTAACAAAAAAAAAAAGATTAATTCTTTTTATTTTATAAAAAAAAAAGAGAAAATCACGATGGTGTGAGAATTCTAACTAATCATTTCAAAAAACACGTGCATTTAAGTTTTTATTTTTTAATTATAATTAAATAGTTGAAAATGCTTACATCTTAATTCAAATTTAAAATAGCTATATCAACTCCAAACTAATAAACTATACCTAATTTGTTTATTTATAAATTCATTCTCAACTTAGAATCCAACTTTTATTTTTATTTTTATTTTTAAGTTTAAAATGGGAAAACAATTGCATTTTCGTTTTTTTTTTAAAAAAAACTTTTATTTTTTAAAATACAAATCTTTCAAAGATTTTCCCTACAAATGTCAATTTTTTGTTGATTATTTGGTAGTAATATTTTTGGTTAGAAGTTATATATATATATAATTGAAAAACAATTAACAATAATTTAAAATTTAAGTAGATGTAAACAAATGAATTTTAGAAATGCGATTTTATCTCAGACATATTTTGTGCGTGTGTAACTTCCTTTTGAAACTTAAAAAGTTGTGTGAATTTTAATTGTAAAAGGATTTATATGTAATTATTTCTTGATTATTTAAAATTCGATTTTATTCTATAATTATTAAAATCATGCATTTAATTTTATTTTATCCTCTATTTATGTATATGTTTCAATAAAATTTTAAATTCATAAACATTTCTAAATTAATTTTCATTATACGTAGGAAAATTAAATTAATATTTAACACGTCCCATTATAATAAATTGTTATTTATATGTTGAATTTACGGTTGAACTTGGATTTAGGGATAAATTTAAAATTTTAATTTTTAAATTTAACATGTTACTATTTAATTAATTTAAAATCACTTATATATCAATTCAGAGGGATGCATCATTTATTGAGAATTTGGCAAGCAAGTAATAATGTCACTCAGCTTAAAGAATACTTGGGAAATGGCAACAAACATAAATTATTGAAATAAGCAATTTTTAACTTTTTATAACAAATCTTAGTATGCCTAAATTTATCAATAAGTACAAATAAAAAATAGGTTACACGTAAGTATGCATGATAATTTTGGATTCATGTTTTATTAGATAGCTATCGATCAAATGGTTATAATTATAAGTGTACATTTTCTCCTTCGTTTGAGGACTTTTTGTTCTTTCTCTTTTTTTTTCTTAATGTTTTATGAGTTAATCAAAGTGAAGTGTAGCAAGCATGTCTGGATATCACTGTTACATTAAGATTTTAAAAATTATCAAGTTATTTACAATTATAATAAGATAGATACTTTAATATAATAATAATAAAAAAAAATCGTAACTCAAACTAATAATTAATTTATCTTTAATGAATTAAGTGATAATTTACGCTAAGAAATTCTTAAATGCAATAACTTATGTACGCTATAACTATGTTTAAAGTGATTTTTTAAAACTCTAATTCTAAGAGACGAAAGAGTTTTTAATTCTGGAATTGTGGCTTCAATATATGCAATGATAATACTAAAATATTACATAAAAAAATTCACGTATAATGTTGTCAATTCATTCAAAAAATCGATCAACATTTTCATATATTCGTAATATATACACTATTTAAGATTAAGTCGCAATACCTTCACTTCAATATTATGTTGAATTTGGATCACATTTAATTTTAATTAATACCATACCATTCATTCTCTTATTTCCTTCATTTAGTTGTATTGTTTAACAAGTGGACATTACTTGACTTACAACTTTTGATCTCCTTTGTTATAGAATGGTATCAGAGCCAGCCACCTTGTTTATGGTAGAATATTTTCTTTATTCAATTTTGATTATAGAAACAGTGCAAAGAGATAAACTCATCGAAAAAAGAGAATAATTTGATTTGTTACCTGAAAGCCATGAAACATAATCAAAAAATTTCACAATGATTCTCTTTCAAAAATAAAATCACATAAAAAAAAAATGTAAATACTGTGTTTTATATTAATAGAGAGAGAAAACAAAGAACAAAAAAGTTAAAACTCTAAAGTTATAATCAGTTTTGAATTCAAAAACCTCAACTGTTTAAGATAAAGTCAAAATTAAAAAAAATGCACCCAAGTTAGTTTTGTTTTTATCTTAGACCACGTTGCTTTTTCTTTTAATTTCCTTTTTAACTGAATTTTCCCCTAATTTTCTTCATATGAAACTTTAAAATGTGATTAAAAAAAATTGTAAAGAAAAATAAAATTCATGATTTGTCCGATGTAATATAGTTATATAGATCTTGATTAATGTTTTAAATAGTTAATTTTCTTAAAACAATTATCTTATGTTAATCAGTTACCTATACTTTAGGAACCATTACCTATAGATTCTTTACTTATTAAACTATTCAGTTTTATTTTTATTTTTATTTTTAAATTCAAATTAAAAAGCAGTGACTAATTTTTAATTTTAGGAAAAAAAACATGGAATTATTTAATTGGTTACTCTTTTTTATTTTTTATTTTGGGTTAATATTAGATACATATTTAAAATATTTTTAAAATATTTTAAATTTAAAATTGTTCGAAATTTTGTGTGCAATGTTGAAACTGTAATTATTAGTGAAGAAATGGGACAATTTAGTTAGTTTTCTTTTTCTTTCTCACTTTTTTTTTTTCAAATTAGTTGAATTTCAAATGTAGGCATTTCAAATTCCATATTAATTTTTTTTTCTTCTAAATATAAAAAAAAATTATATATTTTTTAGAAAATCCTTATATAATTTAGTAGTTACTGACATGTGTCTTTTTATTTTATTTTTAAAAAATTCAGATTAATAATATTTAGTTAATTGATTTTTTTAAAAACGGAAAGCTAAAGAATAATTGTATATAGATAGAAACGTTAATTTTTTTTAATATTTTAATTTTTTTTTTGTTTCACTTATATACAGATTTACAGTTTCTTCATGCTAAATTTTAAAAGTGAAAATTTCTAATATGGCATATATTATATTAATATTTTCGAGTTATAGCAGTAGATTTAGACTTTCAAGTTATAACGTTAAAATTTTCAGGTTGTAACAAATTATTAAAAAAGAAGAAGTTATTTTTAATAATTAAAAACATTTGATTTGAAAAGAATAAAAAGATTAAAAAAAAATTAAAATAAAACATTTCTGAAGGAAAAAATAAAAAAAACGAAAATAGGGGTGGCAATTAAATTTGAATTAATTTAAGATAATTATTAATTAGCATGAATTAAGGAATTTCAAACTAATTAAGAATTTTATGTTTCCTTAATTCACTCCAATTTGTTAAAATTAATTTAAAAATCCAATTTTATCCATTATTTCTTTCACATTTCTCTCTCTTCGATTTTCTTCCAGAAATTGTCACTGGCGACAAATTGAATTTTTTTTTTGTTTGAAAAAACCTTTTTTTTTTATGGACAACTACGTTTCAATATTAATTAAACATGGCGGAAGGTGGGTTGCTTCAGGTGAGTATTTTTAATTGTTTACTATTTTTATTTGGATTTCAGTGAAATATAAAAAAAATGAAATTGTAAATCGTCACTATATTGAATGTGATATGTTTTTTTGTATAAACAATACGTTTTGTTCATAATACTTATTAGTTGTTGTGAATTTGTAATATTAGTGGTTTAGTGACACCATATTATTGATAACTTGTTTTTTTCTTGGTAAATTTCTGTAATATTATTGATTACTGGTTTTATTCATGAAAGAAAAAATTAAAATGTATAGTTTTGAATGAATTTGTTGGTGTAAGTGTAATTAATTTGGTACGAAAAGTGTATTCACTAATGTGAAAAAAAGGTTATTTAGAATTTTGAAGAATTGTATGACAGTTGTTTTAAGTTGATATGAAAGTGTGTTAACTAGTTAGTAAAAAAAAAGTTATTTTGAATTTTGAATAAGTGTATTAAAATAGTTATATAAGTTTTGTCAATTATGTATAAATTTGTGTGAAAGGAATTAACTATTTGGTATGAGAAATGTATAAATTTGGTATAAATGATGATTGTATGTATGAAATTTGTATTACGTAGGTATGAAGTCTGATATTTTTTTAAAAATGAAATTTGTTTGTAGTTTACTGTATGAATGATTTTTGTATGAAAAAATAATGACAAGTGTGTATAATTTTATTTTTTTGTATTATGTAAGACTAATTGTTATTTTTTTTTAATGAAACAGGGAAATATGTTGATTTTCAGATGGAGGGGATTATATATGAGTATTCTAGTCTTTATAGTGGTCTAGTAAGTGCGATAACATCGCGGCTAATGATAGATGCTGATATTCACAATATAGAGATAAAATATATAGTTAGTGATAGATGTCCCCCTGTTAGTATCCACAATGATGTTGGTGTGCGGGTTTTTATAGATCAAAAGAAAGTTAATGTAGATTTCTTTACGAAATATCCATTGTGCATAACTTTGAAGAATATAGCAATAGATAATCAGGATTCAATAGTTGTTGTGGATATGAGACATTCTGATGTTGGTAGAACACTAACTAACTTTGATTTATACTCCTGCAATTCCATCCGCTTGATAGGAGTGAATTTAGATGGAGTTGTCGATGAAAATACTGATGAAGGAAATGGAGTAATCAGTGACCTTTCTAATTTAGTTATAGATGAAAATTAGATTTACAATGATAAAGAAACACTTATGGAGGTGATGCAACATTATGGAGTTGTGGAAAAATTCAGATTTCTTGTGACTCGTTCTAGTTCATCTTGGTAAGAAATTAATTGATTGTTTGAATGAGTATTTATTTTTGAGTGTATTTGGTATATCAGTTTTTGATGGGTTTTTTTTTGTTTTTTAAACAGTTATTACCTGAAGTGTCCTGCTGATAATTGTTCCTGGATGATGACCTCATCATGTTTGAATCAATCAAAGCTATTTAAAATCAGAAAGTACTGTGCGGAACACACTTGTTCCGTTAGAGATAGAGTGTATGCAAGGCGTCAGGGAATAACTGACGTTGTAGCTGTTTTAATAATGGATAAATTTATTGATCCATCGACTGTATACACTTCAAAAGATATAGCGGAAGACGTGTTGAAAGTGCACGATGTTGCGCTAACATACATGCAGGACTGGAGAGCTAAAGAAAAGGCGATAAAATTGGTGCATGGAGATCCAGCCGAGTCATATGCCAAACTTCTAGGTTTTTTTTAGAACTAAATTTTGTATTTTATATTATTGACTGAATTGGTGTGAATTTTAACAATGCAACAATTTGGCATACAGTTTGTTTACAAATTGAATTCTCATTATCCATTTGGTTTCCTTTCAATATTCAATTAATATCCATTCTGTATCTAATTTGAACATAATTGGTGTCCATGTTGTATCTAGCTAGTATATTTGTTGTTGTAATGTTCAGCTATCTAATTATAAAATTAATTGTAAGAACTGAAAAACTTCCAGGTTATCTATACATATTGGAGCAGACATATCCTGGTTCGGTTTTAAAATTAGAAAGGACGGCCTGTGATAAATTCTTATATGCATTTGTTGCATTAGAAGCATGTATTAGAGGTTGGGAGTATTGTAGGCCAATTGTAGTTGTTGATGGGGCAGCTTTGAGAGGCTCATATGGTGGTACAATGTTGACTGCAAGCACTATGGATCCAGGAGGTATTTTTTGAGTCTTTTACATTTATAATCAACAATAAATATGATATAAGGTGTGTTTCAAATTTGTATGATTTTTTTTTAATTAATGCATCAGGTCACATACTTCCACTTGCTTATGCCATAGTGGATTCTGAGAATGATGCATCATGGACCTGGTTCTTTGAACAGTTTAGGGAAGCATATGGAGAAAGGGAAAACATGTGTTTTATGTCAGATAGAAACGAGAGCATATGGAAAGGGACTGCCAGAGTATAACCTGGATTGGAACATTTTGCTTGCATATGACACTTATGCTGTAATGTTTTGAAGAACTTCCATAGGAATACTGAAGATTTGAAGAAGCTATTTTTTACAATGGCAAAGGCATATACAATACAACAATTTGAGGCGATTATGTAAAGAATAGACCAGATAGATCGAAGAATAGGATATTATTTATATGATATCGGGTATAGCAAGTGGTCAAGGGCTTATTCAAAATGTAAGCGAACATGGACCATGACTTCAAACATAGCCGAATCTTTGAATAATGTTAACAGGATAGCAAGGAGGTTGCCAGTGATTTCACTTCTTAAATTTATGAGGGTAACAGTTTAAAGATGGATTCATAAGCACAACGAGGAGGCTGCAAAAACTAGATCAGAGCTTACAAAAAAATATGATCTTATGCTCCAAAAAAGTATTGCTTTGTCTAGCAGTATGAGGGTATGATTTTTCCTTTATTCATTATTATTTAAATGTATTCATGTATGCAATTAGTATGATTATCGAATTAATTTAGTATAAATTGTCAACTAGAATAAACAGTAAATTAATTTGATATCCATTTTTAACTATAATTCAAACCTTTTTTTGTGGCTTGTTTTTTTGTAACAACACTTTAATGATCAATATTTTTGTGTGTTAGGTAATACCATCAACAGTTGATATGCATGTTGTTGTTGATGGACCAAAGCGGTACATAGTAAACTTAAACACTAAGATGTGTAGTTGCGGAAGATTTCAAAATGATGAGATACCATGCGGGCATGGAATAGCAGTTCTTAGATACAGAAGACTGCATGAAATAGATTACTGCTCTCCTTTTTATAGCCTGAAGAATTTTCAAGATACATATGTTATCCCTGTTGAACCTCTCCCATGCGAGAGTGCATGGGATATACCAAGTTATGTTTCAGAGCCTAAATTGATGTCATCCGGTCCAAAGAGAACAGTAGGAAGACCGCAACTTGAACACTGGAAGGGGTTTGCTGATGTAAAATTCAAAAGGTCTAAAGTTACTTGCAGTAGATATCGTCAAGTTGGCCACAACAGGACAACATGTTCAAATTATCCTATGCAAAAAAAAATGATATTTATTTGTTTAGACTATATAAAATTTTTATTTTATTTTGTCTTTTAGACTCATGTTTTGTTTTGATATGAAACATAATTAGTGTGGAATACATTCATTAATCATACAAATTGCATACTGATGGAAATGAAATTTATTTTAGTTTAATATATAAGATAGTGTTAATATTAGTGATAATTATACAAGGTAATTATGGAATGCATTTTGGTATCCTGAGTAATTAATGTAGTTTATCATTAATATTAATTTGGTTTCCAACTTGTGTCCTACTATAAATGAAATTAAAACAATCTTTATACCAATCTTATTCAGGTGTCGTTCAAATACTAACTTCAGTTTATAGCACACATATATATGCCAACAAAAAATCAATTTCATGTAAACATTCATTAATTTCATATAAACATTCATACCATTTTTGTACGAATATTTTATCACAATTCATACAATATCCAACAATCAAACATTAAAGTCAGAGGCATACATGTATTAATCAGATTTCATACACGTTTCATCCAAAAATATGTTTAGAATATAAAGTAAGCATAATGTGATAGTTTTAGAAAAAAATCGCTAGTTTGACAATTAATCCAATTTCATACACGTTTGACAATTAATAGGAAAATCACTATTTTCATACAAATTTAATAATTCATATCATATACACAGTTAATAGACAGTCACACCAATGTTAAAACACAATTCATACCATTATATCACAATTCATACAATACCTAACATTCAAACATTAAAATTGATACTAATTATAAGACAAAGTTGGTTCATGATCTCTAAATTGGTATTAGTTTTTAATCTAGTTAGTATACACATTAATATCATCAAGTCTAAATGTTGAATTAAATTGGTATGCAATTTGTATAAAATTGGCATCCCGGAAAATGGTATATTCAATGTGTAATATATCCTCCAAATAGTGAATCCAACTGGTATGAAGTATGTATATAACTGGCATCTCGAAAATGGTAATTCATTTGTAGATGATGTCTGACTGGAATTAAACATATGATATTATATATCATCAAATACTTTTAACACAAAAAATTGTCCAAAAGTTAAATAAAATAAAATGTTGTTATAAAAAAGTAGAAGGTGCAATAGACTATATCTAATTTCTTATCCGTTGTCTTGGTGTAGGATAATTGGTGATATCCGGAACATGTTCTTTTGCTATGCGAAGTCCACCGAATTTGCTAGCAACCGTACCAGTAACTTCACTCTCACTGATCGTGCCATCCTCATTCTTTGTTTTTCCATAATGCCATAGGATTATGGCATACCTTTGACGGTGGTACTTTGCATCGATATCAATAGAACGCATATCAAAAACATCATTACTGATGTATTCAGCAAATAGACATGTGTACAAACCACAATCACTAAAAAAATGAAAAAAATAAGAAAGAAAAAATATTTTAAGAAATAAATTAATTTAACTTTTCTAATAAAATCAGTAAAGTATAGAAATACGTACTTTGAACTATCTTCTTGTTGAGGAGCATGCATCATATGGTTGATATCAAGTGGGTCGGATTGAGACTTGTGTACATATTTAGGGAGTTTATTGACATACAGATCAAGCCTTTTACCATAAAATTCCTTGCTCGTAAAAAATAGTGATATCATTGTTGCAAGTTTACCAACTGCTTCATTTACTTTCTTGGTGTGAACAGATCCTCCCTTCATCGAGTCGTATACATGTAGACATCTAAGCTTGATTTTGAATACAACCAAAAACTAGTGAAATTTCTCACTAATATTGACAAGAATAATGACATCATCAACACTGTCCCAAGAAATGTTGGCAAGCAGTTTGAAGCCTCTAATGCACTGTCCAACATCATGGTCGGGAGAAATGGATCTCATGTCGCAATTTGACTCTCTCCATTGTTTCTCAATGTTATCAACCCACGTCATAAACCAACAGTCAACCGTACTGTATGATAGTGGTATGGGAGAGTACTTTGCCTTCTTTCGCAGATAATACATAATGGTATTAACATGCTGTTAACATTTAAATATCCATTAAAATATGTTTCAAATATATACATAATGCATATAAATTTCATTCTACCATCATGTTTAGTGCATTGTTCATGAAAGTTTATTTTTATTCCAAGTTAATTCAAAAATCATATCAAATGCATACATGAACAGTGTATACCAAGTTTATTCAGAAATCATTCAATATGCATACATATGGATATGTATATTTTAAAATATATTTTAAACAAAAACTACAAATATAATTACAAAAATCTGAAATACGAGTTTTAAATTAACTATTTAAAAAGTTGATAAATAAGACTTACCCCGTCTTCCCAAGTCCTGCTAGGTTTAACCATTATGTTGAAAAAATCTTTTTCTGCAACTTTGACAACACCAAAGTCCATTTGAGGTTCAAAGCTATTTTTGAGCTTTGAATAAGCTGATTTCCTGTGAACGGTAAGAATATATTAAAAACAGAGTATACAAATTAATTGGATAATATTGAAAGAGAAAAAATTGTTTTATTTTTTATTTACACATGTACCTGTCACGCCTAGATGAGACATCTTTGAAAACCCATTTGTTAAACTCATCGATCAACTCAGTTGCAACCTCAAACCCATTGTGACTTTCAAACGGCTATTTAATACGAAATAAAATAGGAACTCTTCTTGAGTTGCTTTCGCCTTTTGACAACCGAATATACGGAGATGTGTCATACTTGCCGAGGTTCCTATTTCTTGGTTGCACATCTGGGTTTGTATTAGCATTGAGAATTGGATCAAGTGCAACAATCTGTGTCATAGTAAAATTCGGATAATCATCTAATGTTGGTGGTTTTGAATTTGATGATCCAGGTATGTCAGCATTAAAAACAACACCAACTGTTTGGTCATTTGACTTCTGAGCTTCATCTATATATTTAAAAAAATATGGTAAACAAACTTTGAAAGTGAATATACATATCATAATAAGATTGAAATTCATACCATCCGTGTATGAAGTATGAACGTATTCCCTCATTGAAACTGAAGGCTGATCCATTGGAGCTTTGTCAGATTCTTCAACATGTTGACGGGCATCATCCTAATGCATGACGTAATATAAAATTCAATCATAAAATAATGCAAAAAACTGTCTCATATAAAATTTATACAAGATTAATACAAAGTTTAAACAAACAACAATATCATTTCACTAATGTTGCCTTTCGCATATTTAACACTGTATTAATACTAATATTGAACCAACATAAAAATTGAACAATAACAATTAAAACATTATTAATATAGAAAGTTAATAAAAAATTTATAACACCACTGACAAAACTGGAAAATCATACAAATTTAATACAAATATTAAACAGACAAAAACTGGAAAATATTAAACAGACAGAGACTGTATAAACATTTGGTCATACCAATTTAATACCAATATTACACAGATAGAAATTGGAAAATCATGCATAAGATTTGGTCATACCAAAATAATACTAACTTAATTCTAAATTCGTACATTTCATAGTTACTTGCACATACACACTTCATATCATGATACACCAATTGTTTCAGTTTTTTAACTTGTAACATGTTGGTGTGTTGCTTGTGATGGTTGACCTCTTGAATACCTAATCTCCTCAATTATCATCTTTGTCGAATTGTCGACATATGCTTTCATGTCAGTCATGTGCTTGTCAACCTTATCAATAGATATAGACATATATGTTAAACATTAAAGTATTACAGAAAAATAATTAATAAAAATTAATTGAAAAGGGATTGAAAAATAACATTATCTTTTAGTTCTTTCAACTCCATCCGAACCTGTCATTAAACATTGAAAGGGTGGATAAATTCTTTGTAATATGGTAAAAAAAATATTAAATCATAATTTTTAATTGTATACCTCCGCAATTTCCTTTTTCAACTCTACATACTTTTCGTCAAAGTCAACATCGTGCCTTTCTGATGTTGCTTGATCTTCTGTCTCATGGTGACTAGAAGATTGATGCAAATTGATCTGATCCATGGCATTTATCTCTTCGTCAGTAAGCACTATGTTCCTGAATTTATGCTGTGATAACAAAATAAGATGTGAGAACTAAAATTTATAAAAAAAATGCTATAACTTATAATTAGTAAAGGACAATAACTAAACGATAACCTGGTTGCCATGTGTTTTGAAAATCCTATTCTTTAAATCATCGAAAAAAATACTCTCATTTGATGTCTTCCAGTTGAGAATATGCGGTGTGACATTTGAAACACGGATAGCAACTGTGTTGTCAAAAGGATGACAACACTCATAAAACCAAACCTGCAACGCTATATGGAATTGACTGAATTTGAATGACGTAGGATTTTTTCCCAACCTACGGCTGCAAGCTTTAAGAGTTAATCTAAAACATTCATTGCCCCATGGGAAGTTGACATATTGACCGGACTCAACCAAATCAAAACACAATTTAGGAATGGTTGTTTTTTAGGCCTCCGAACCAGTCAAAAATGAAGTAATGAAGTACAAAATGCAATTTTTAAGTGGTCTTCAATCTCAAAAAAGTTAGCATGTTTAAACTTATTGAAGAAGTCTAACTTAGGGACTTTGGTCATATCCCCAAAATATTTTAAGATAAGTCTATTGAGAATATAAGAATCTGAAAAAAAATCAGTAAGAAGTCCACATTTAAGACCAGTTATAGCTGCAAATTCCTTGATTCCAAAACGTAATTTTGTACCGTTTATTTTCACAACAAACATGTCGTCTCTGACATTTTTAGATTCAAGAATCATCAAATGTCGCAATAGTTGACATTGAATCTTTATGTGGTGTATGTCATAAAATACACCAAAAGGTTTTTATTCGAGAAATTGTTGAAACCTCTCTTGCCCGAGGAAATCCAACAGATCACCAAAAATCATGTTTGTACATGATGCCCAGTGTGTGTATATCTTCCTTGCCTATTAAATAAAATTGTTTATACCAAATTAAAACACACTTCATACAAATGTTATTCAAGTTTCATTCCATCAGTAACTATAGTTTAAAAATAGTTATAATTAAATTATATCATATAAATTAAATAAAAAATAAATCAAAATCATATAAACATTGATTAAAAAAATAATATAAAAGTATGTTCATACAAATATTATTCATGTTTCATACACATTTGTTGTTTTTTTTCTTTTTTACTTTTTTGTTTCACTAACAAAATCAGAATCAGATTCAAAAGGGGTTTCAACAATTTTCCCCTTCCTCTTCTTCCCCTTTTGATTTACCGAAGTCGCCCTTTTCTTTGCTTCATTTTTTTTCTCTTTTTTATCTTTCAACTGAGATGAACCACACGTCGCCGGAATTTCAGCAATTTTAGGCGGGGGGATTTGAGTTAATATATTGAAAGTTGGAACATGAACTTCATCAATAGAAGTTCCTTCAACCGATCTGGCACTCTTTCGAGGCATTGCAATGTGTTTCTTAGACATGATAATGATGAGAAACGTAACGAGAGAGACGATTGTGGAGTTAGGGTATTGGGGTTGTGAGAAAGATTGGATGGACGGTTGTGAATGTGGTGTAGTGGAGTGGTGAGGAAGATGGGAGTGAAAATTGTGAATATGGGGTAGTGGGGTGGTGGCGTGTAGAAACTGATAGGCGTGGGTGGGCGGGGAACTGTGATTGGTGTATGAGATATTTGGAGTGTAACGGTAAACAAGGAAGTTTAATCAATGTAAATCCCTAAATTCGTATAATTGATAATTTCGGTTTTAAAAAAGAAACTGCAATTAAATTAGTTAGCTATTAATAATTAATAATATAAAAATATAAGGAGATTAATCATTTTTAAATAAAACTGTAATTGGTTTTTAAATAAAGTTAAATTTAAGTAATATGTTATAACCCGTAAATAAACTGTTATAAGGAAGAATTTTTTAAGAGTGTGTTTAAAACTTGTAATATTGTCCCTTAAATGGGTATATGGTGTGATTTTTCCATTTTGAAATTGTTTTAAAATCGTATCTCATCTAATTGTAAAAACTGCTTTTAAAGTATTTTTTTAAAATATAAAATAAAATTTACTATTTAAACAAATTACATATTAAATATAATTAATTTAGATGATTTAAAAATCTGATTTTTGTGGTGATGACATGTGTCACTTTTTCTTCTCCTATTATATATAGATAGATTTTGAAACATTTTAAAGTTTTCCCTTTATTCCGTATACTCAGTATTCAATCAAATTACGTTATATAAATTGAGACGAAAGAAATATTCCTTAATAATAATAAAAAATAAATTGGACGGAACAACCCCGGTTGATATATAGTATTGTTGGAGTTTAAAATTTTGACAAGTAAAGCTTCAAAAATAATTTACTCAATTCAAATTTCACAGTTTACGCATATTGAAAATTTAATAAAATATTAAATTTGAGAAACAATTCATAACATTCAGACGTTTATAGTTTAATTTCATAATTAATTCATGAATTTTCAACAAAGAAGAAATATAGAGAAGAAACAAGTGGGTGCATAGGACCATGCAAAATATCATAAAAATGCTATTTTTCAACTTCTTATCGTACAACTGTTAACAACTACGAAGGAACTGAAAATTCTTCAAAAATTAAATGTTGAAAATTTCAGCAATATTGATAATAATCATATGGATTGTATATATGTGGCTTGAAATTAAAGTCAAATGAAATCCGTCGGCATTGACCAAGATATATGAAAACTCAATAAAGACGATTTATTATAAGAATCCATATATATTCACACTGAAAAAGAACATGTTTTCAGAGAAAAAATATTTTCGTCTTAAATAAACTTTATCATGAATTTTCCGAGAAATAAGTGTTTCTGTAAATGGAAACTAAGTCAATCACGCAAATTTGTTGAATGGTTTATGACAACGACAATCCTAGTAGGAGTGCATCTCTATGATACGACTCAATCAGTTGTTTTTTTTAAAAAAATAATCATATTGTATTAATATTTTGATTATTTTATTATGTATGATAAAAATTAAATTTAGTGAAATTATCTCATCATACCAATTTTCTTTTGTATCAATGTGGTTTCATTAATTTTTAACATTTTTTTATCAAAATATTATAAAAGAATCACGAGTAAAAGTTTGAACATGATAATATGTATATAATATACTTCCGTAGGATTTTAGAAAAAACTCTCTAGATTTTTTTTTTCTGTTTAAAAGATAGTGATGCATCCCACGGGAGGAAATATATGTCTAATATCTTATTAATTTAAGACATGATGCAGTTTTTGACTTGTATTTGATTTCATCCTGGCCCAAAGTGAAAGCTTTAATATAATATATCATTGGAATATCTTATAGTATTATTCCTCTTGCTCATATATGTATTTTGTTATGTCCTTTTATATATATATATATATATATATATATATATATATATATATGGGTCATGCCTAACCTTTTAATTTGATTTAAAAAGAAGAAAAACTAGACAATATGGGAAGAGTCTCTCCTTTGATTTGTAAAAGAAAATGATTGGGAAGGGTTTCTCCTTCATTACCAAATGTAATGCAAACTTTAATAGTGGTTGTTACCACAACAAAAGAGTAAATTACATAAGATGTTTAGTTAAATTTATAAGCTAATTAAATTGATTTATAAGTATATTTTTTAGTTTATTTATATGTTTAATAAATGCTACAATATCAAAATATTTCTAAGTTAAAAGTCAAAAGTTGTGAATTTCTAATATATGGCTTTTCAATTTATAAACACTTTTCATTTGATCCAAATATTTTACTATTTTATCCTTAATAGTTTTTCTAATTCTCAAAATATCTTGTTCAAAATAAGATTCCTAGCTTTCTCTTTACTCAGTATTCATTGTTCCTCCTTTTATTTTAACAAAGATAACTTTTCAAATTCATAACTCTAGCAAAATTAATGAATTAATTAAAGTATGTTAGATTTTAAAAAAAAAAAATAATAATCAAAATTCGAGTAAAAAAGAAACACTTCATCTTTGATCCAGGTTGACTCGTATATTTGTGTATAGTACCTTAGTCATTTTGTGTACATTACTCTTTCCTTTTGTGCTCTTTTTTTTCTTTTTCCTGGTCGAAGAGTAACATTTGTTTTGCTATGAGAGGTCAGGTTATGCCCCTCTATCTATACTTTGGCATATTTTTAACTTACCTCCAAATATAGAAAGGTGTCATTTTTTAAATAAAATTATGAAGAAGAAATCATGTAAACTGAATAGAGGGGTTTAATGTGATAATTACTAATTTAAAATTTTCTAATACAAATGTAATAAGCTTTCTGCTTTTACAAAATTACAAATAGAAATTGAAGAGCAGGAGCCATAGTTGTTTAAGGCAAAGGAGATATTGTTGAAAGGAGTAGGATGAATTTTAATTAGTAATGGGAGAATTTATAGTGGAGAATTTGGTCTATTTTTTGTAATACTTTATTTGGTTGGTGGAATTCAAGTCAAACGTGCGTGTTATAACTTAGATAAAAGAGTCAAGCATCTGATGAAATTTCTTTTCTATTTCCTACAAAATTTGGTGGGAGCCGTAAACTAAAGTTGACCCATTTTTCAAATGTAGTCATTTTATAATGTAAAAGAACTCTTCTTTTTCTTTTTCCACGTGTGGTGTAGACTGACGTGGCATCATATATAATTAGTTCGATAATTTTCAGTTCCAATTTTTAAAATATTATATTCATATCAAAATAATTTAGTATGGTTAATAATTTTAAGTCTGATTCTATTGACAAAGATCCGTCATCTTCCTCATCTTTGAATGAAGGAAGTGTTGCAAGAATTGGAGAAGAAACAACAAAGAGGAAGCCTCAAATTTCAGACAAGAGAAATGCTTCCTCGATCAAATCAAAGTATAAATCTGAAGCTGATATGGAACAATCAGGGCCTTTGATTAGAGATACAAAGATGAGATCATGGCCATTGGATCAGAGGACACCTGTACAGAAAAGGGAAGCTTCCAAAAAGCTCAGCTCACGTGATAAACATGTGAAGGAATAAGTTTGTTAATTTTGTACAAATAAAAGAATGACAAGTGTATAGTTGGTTATTTTCTTTTATTTACTTTTCATTTAATTTTAGTTGTAAATACTTGTACAAATACCAAGTTTTGGATGAAATACAACATCATAAAATTTCCCAATCCTTCTGCTCAAATCCTTTCATGGTATTAGAGCAATAGCTCGATCCAATCTTCTTTTAAAGTCCTCTCTTAAGCTAACATCAAAATGGGAGAAAACACCCCTTAACAGGTCGCTGATTCTGAAGTCAATGTCAACACCACTCAACAGGTCGCTACTCCTCAGGTCAATGTCAACACCACACTCAATAACAATCATCCCTACTTCCTTGCTCATTTTGATTCACCTGGAATGACCATTGTTAATTCAGTCTTTGATGGAAGAGGATTTCTAGGTTGGAGAAGAGGAGTTTTGATAGCCTTATCTGCGAAAAAGAAACTAGGATTCATTAATGGAACATGTAAAGCACCAGATCTGAATGCAGTAGATTATGAACAATGGAGCTGCTGTAATGATATGGTGATATCATGGCTGCTTAATTCATTATCAAAGGACATTGGGGATAGTGTTATCTATTCCAAGACAACTAAGGAGTTATGGGATAGCTTGGAGCACAGGTTTGGTACATCTAATGGTGCTAAGCTATATCATTTACAAAAAGAACTCTCAGGTCTGGTTCAACCAATAATGACATAACAGGGTATTTTACCAGACTCAAACGACTATGGGATGAACTGGACTCTCTTAATCACACCATATCTTGCACTTGTGTGTGCACATGTGAAGGGAAAACTAGATTAGTGAAATCCCTGAAAGATCAGAAATTGATCTAATTTCTGATGGGGCTTAATGATACATATGCACAGGCTAGAGGAAACATCTTGATGATGAATCCTTTGCCAAATATTGATCATGCTTACTCCCTACTACGTCAGGATGAGAATCAGAGGGAAATATATGTCCATTCAACTTTGTCAGCTGAATCTGCAGCCTTCATGGCAACACCTCAAGGAAAATTCAATCAAAAAGTTGGGAATCAGGGAATGAGAAACATAAACCCAACGCAGAAATTTGCAGTTAACAACAATCAAAAAATTGTAATTTGAAGTTGGAAGAAAGTTTTGGAAAATGTTTTTCTTAAGTTTTGAAGGGAAGTCATTTTCCTTGTATTTGAGGAAAATGAGTTGATTTGAAAAACATTTTACCCAACCAAACATGAGAAAATTGGAACATGCCAAGCACACCCTAAGAGTTTGAGGTCTAAATTTTAGGATAGAAGAGAAAATATTGCAAGACATGCTTCCATATTTAAAAAAATAAAAAAGAAACTTTTGTTGATATAGTGAGGTTCGAACCCACAACACCAGTATGAAAGCATTTTCACGGTCCCTTTCTTATCACTGAGCCATCAGTTAATTTTTTCAAGAATCACAAGTTGATATACATATATATTTATTTAATTTTCTAATATAAATATAAAATCTATAAAAAATCTGTTAAGTTTGTCCAAACTCACGAATCTCCATTAGCTCCGCTGCGCGCCTACCTACCCACTGTATTTTTAGGCAAAGGTAGGTACTACAGTCTTCTAATTAGTCAGACATTCGACTTTTAGAGAAATAATGAAACTTTACAAGTTTGACTTTGCAACTTCACAAAAAAATATCAAAGCAAAATTAAAATTTAAAAAAATAACACTTTTCCTTGAATTGCGTTCATATCTACTTTGAGATATCAAAAGAATATGCTCTCTAGAAATGAATTATGACCTTTTTTCCCCCTTTACTCGTTCTTATTAACTATTTTCATAAATCAAAAGGCTAGTGTTATTGAAGATATAATAAGAAAATAAAACAATCTTTCAGTCTAACGATTTATTTTTTTAGATGAGATAATCAAATACTTTAATTGATTTTTTTAAATGAGATAATCCAATACATTAATTGAGTATCAAATTCAAGCTCAACACGTTATGTGTCACAATATATATTAGGTTCCTAGGGTATGTTATCCCATTCATTACTAGAAAATAAGGAATTATACAACTATAAAATTTATCAATAATCCTTAATTAATTCATGACTAAATAAATCCTAGCTAATTAAATTTTCTTATAATCGGTGGCCAACTCGAGTTACGTGAAATGCACTTTATAATGATGGTGCTTTGCATTAGTGGCCACTTATGTAATTCATTCCATTAGATATATTTTAGTGCATTTTAGCAATGATGGCCTTAAAATTCTCTGTAAAATCTAAGCATGTCTATCGACCTCCCCCCTCATTTCTTTTCACGTTAGCTGACAAGGAAGTTTATAGAATTATTTTAGCCTAGGTCAAATTAAAGTGGATAAAGTAAGGAAGCGTTAAGCCATGATTTTCTTTTTATTTTTTTGGGAATTGAACTTTGAGAATCGCGTTTGGTTATAAAATTTCGAAATTCAGCTTTAAATTGATTTTCAGATTTTCAAAAATTTGAAAAACAACAAAAAAGTGTCTTCACTTCAGATTATCTACAAAAACTCAAAAACAACATCAATTTATATTCATGTCCAAACAAAATTTCAATTTTCAAATATTATTTTTCACTTTGAAAACACAAATTACTTTTTTCAAATTTCACAATGAAATATGATCAAGCGCTCACCGCAATCGATTGATGACTTATATGCACATCATCATTACGAACGACTTTGGATTTTTTAATTGGTTTTTAACTAAGGGGAGAAATTCACCAAATCCTCTAATATTGTCGCGTTTCTTAAGTGCCCTAGTGACGTGTTATTTATACATAGAGATTCGAAAGTTACAAGAAGGTCTTGTCTTAATTTTTTTTAAAAAAAAATTATTGTGTGGACATCTCAAATTGACATCTTTGCCTTTACTTTTCGTTTCTTTTATTCTTAATAAAAGTTTAAAACTTCTAATTATTGGTTGGCTTTTTTTCCAGTTGGAAGGTTTCCGCTATTAACATGGAACGGAAAATTTACGATGAGAATGTGCCCGAAATATAAAAACACAAAACTGCAACTGGAGCAATAGTATTTTACTAAGAAATTACTTACTTCTAGAAAATACTAAGTATTTTACTATTTTATCCTTCATTAAGTGTCTTGAAGAATGAAGCAGCTCTTTTTTTAATATATAGCAATACTTATTTTGAAACAAAATGAAAAGATAAAAACATGTACTTATTTTGCAAATGAAGGAGTTCTTACTTTCTTGGTTTTATTTATATTATGATGTTTGACTGAACATGAAATATCACCAAAAAAAGAAAAAATCTTGTACATAGCAAGATAGAAATAAGGTTACATCTAGTTGAAAGACTCTCATTCTTATTTAGAATGGGAAGATGATTCCTCTGGCATTACGACCTTTACCACAACGACGCTGTCCATAGATCAAATTATTTCGTGGATTGGGTCCAGTCGAATCAGTTTCTCATTTTTCTGAAATTGACTTGGCCGGTTGTTGCTCCAACACTTGGGTATTAGCAGCCGTTTCCAGCTGTTGTTCCCCTCCCAAGAGCGGGTTCAGTTTACCGAGTTGTCCGAGCTCGAGTCAGGATACTATACTGCCTTTGAAAAGCACGGATGCCGTTACAAGTGTTCAAGATAGCTGGTATTCTTTGGTCTCAAAGGGTTTTATACCCATTTGATTCTAATAATTCACTTCCGTTTTAGAAGTCAGATTGGATTTCTAATTGGTGCTCAACAGAAGGGTTCCAAACCTCTGAAAGGCGAGGCAGATTTAACGCTACGCCCTTCCCTTAGCGCCTCCCTCCAAATTATTCTTTTCTTATGAAATGTTTATTATTCGTTGATAGATCTAAAGCTTATGCCGTAGAAGCTGACATCAGGCTATTGGCCTTTTATCTGCATCTTCCCTCGTAGAGTGGCGTCTTTTATAAGAAAAGACTTTCTCAGTGGAACTAAAAAAAAAAAAGAGCCCACTTCTTCACAGCCCATTTATCGAATTACACTAAATATATTACTTTATATAAAGACACTATAATATAATACATAATCAATTTAATAAATTTCAATCACAAAGATAATACAACTGCTTTTAGTAAAAGCAAATATGAAGAAACTGATAAATTACACAATTATTATAAGAATAAAACAACACTACTAACATGTCTCTTCCTCAATTTTCCCCTTATCAGCATACTTTTGAAGATTTTCACCATGCAACTTGCCATATCTAAATTCATCAAATATTTCAACTCCCATATTTATGTAAAAATCATATGACTTCTTATTCCAAACTGCTACTATTCCATCCACCGATACGAACCCATTGTCCGCAGCAATGGACGAAACTGTTCCAAACAACAATTTCCCCATTCCCAACTTTCTATAACTCTCTCTGAAGTAAAGACTCTCAAAATAGAATCCTGGTTTGTCATTGAAGCATGAATAATTTGCGTAAAAGAAAGCATATCCCGCAATGTAAGCATCACTCTTATCATCATATTTGGACCTGAACTCCTCAACTTGTCCTTCTACCACAGGGAATTTAAGGTCAAACGTTGTAAGGACAGGCTTGAACCCTTCGTCTGTGGTATTTTTAGGTTCGTTAAAAGGGGTGGGAGAGACTTCGAGTAGAAGTACGGATGGTCCGTAGAAAAGTGGAAGAGGATTTTCTTTAAAAAGCAAGCCCTCTAAGGAGGACTCAGTAGCTTTGTATAAATGAGTGAAATTATGGTAGACATGAATTTGGTAAAACAATTGGTATATATGAGACAGATCAGATTTTGTAGCGAGACGGACTCGTGTGTATATCTTTCCGGTGATGGTAACGTTATTGTTTTCCGATGATGCATCGGTGATTATTGTTTCCGATGGAGTTGGTTGTTGAGGAGCAGGAGCCATGAGATATTTGTTTAGCTAAGTTTGAGAGGAATGAGATTTAAGATAAAAGAAATGTTGAAAGGTTTAGTAATGGGATATTGTGTTTGGGATGATAATGGTTATTTATAGTGGAGAATTTGCTTCTTTTTAAAAAAAAATCATTATTTGGTTAGTGAGGTTCGTGGAACTGAGTTGGTTCCAACGAAAAAAAAAGGTTGGCGGAGATAAGTGTGCATTCTATATCTATTGACTGCGTCGGCTAAAGGGTCAAATCATTGATGCCTTTAGTCTCAATTTTGTTTTTTTCTTATAGAAAAAATTAGCTAGGATAATATTTTTTGAGTTAGCCATCAAAATTTGGCCACCACTGATTTTTTATGTAATGATGATTAACTACTTTTTAATAGTAAAAAATGGACGGAACAATACTCATGTTTAAATATTGTACTGGTGGAGTTTAAACTTTGACAAGTGGAACTCAAAAAATAATTTACTCAAATCAACTAAGTTCACAATTTAAGTGTAGAAATTCAATAAAATTTCAAACTTCAGAAATGATTCGAGGAATTCCAATTTTAATCAGTTTAATTTCATAAATAATTCATGAAGTTTTGAAATGATAAATATTCCAAAAAAAATTCCATGTTTTAACTTATTTCCCAATTTTTTGAAGCTTCAATAAATTGTACTCACTCATTGTAGCCACCTAATATTTTTCATCATTTATTTCTTCAAAGACGAAAATTTGTTCCTTCTATACCATGAAACAAAGGGGAAAAAAAATAGAGAAAAAACAAGTGGTAGTACTGGGTGCAAGAGATGTTTTCGCTTGGACCATGCAAAAATAAAAAATATCATTAAAATGTTAACAATATTGTACGAATAAACTGACTATTCTTAACATAATAATAAAAAAAAATAAAGATGTTGACTTTGTATGAGGAAAGACTTTCACCAACTTTATACTCCCTCTGTTTCGATCAACTAATTTGACTTGACACATCATTTAAGAAAAAATAAGTAAGGTTTTTCAATTTATGATTCTAAATTAATATTATGTTAAATATAACGTAATTTTCTTTAATCTTGTGGTCTTAATTATGCTATATGAAAAATTAAAATTAAAATGTTATCCAAAACGAAAGAAGGTCATTCTTTTTTAAACGGGAGCAATAAATAACATTATCGTTATTGACAATTTCAGCAATATGGATGAATATTCTATGGATTACATAAATGAGGTGTGGAAGTCAAGTGAAGTCGTCAACATTGACAATGAGTAATGTTTACCAAGATGTATGAAATTTCAACGAGGATAATATATAAGAATCCATATATATTCACACTGAAAAAGAACATGCTTTAGAGAAAATTATTTTCATCTTAAATGAACTTATTTATGAATTTTCCAGGAACATATGTTTCCGGAAATAGATAATCAATCACGCAAATTTGTTGAACATTTTAAGACAACGACAATTTTAGTAGGAGTGTCAATTGTACCGCTTAACTAGTTATTTTAAAAAAAGGTAATGCTAAGTGACCAGAAAATTTGGTCAGAAAATTTAAAAGTCTATAATATTCTTTTTATTTTAAAATAAACTGATCTTTTATCAATTTTTTTTAATTAAAAAGTATTAAAGTTAAAAGGGTAAAATGGCAAAAAGATAAAATAAAATAGTGTGAAATATATTATTTTACCATTCTGGCCAAATTTTCTGGCCAAAAAGATTTTTCCTTTTAAAAAATTATGTCATAATTAACATATTAATTTTTTGATTATTTTATTTCGTTAACAAGGAATAAACTTTTTGTAACCGTCTCATTATATTCGTTTTTTATTGTATTGGTACGATTCAATTGATTTTCAATATTTTTTAAAACATCATGTAAGAATTACAAGTAACAGTTAGATCATAATATTATATAACACATACATTTTTGTAGTTTTTATACTGGTTAAAAGGTAATGAATTAGGAGAACTCGAAAGATGACAATGATAGTGATACATCCGGAAATAAGAGAAGAAATATATCTATTATCTTATAACTTGCTTCTAAAACTTGTTGATAGCTTACTACCATTCAAGGTGAACTTTTGACTTGTAGTTGATTTATCCCCCTAAGCCCAAAATGAAAACTTTAATATAATGTATCATTGGATTATCCTATAGTTTTAGATTATTAAGCACAAATTCGATTAGGGATGTCAAAATAAACATTGGATACTAGGAATATAGTTTTAATAAGACGGAATATATAGAGTCCCCTTAAATTGGTACTTTTTTATATTAATAAGTTATGGCCTAGTTGTGTTGTATTTCATCGGAAAGGTGGAACATGAGGGGAAACCAATTTTATCTTCAAAATTAAATTTGTACTTATTTTCTGAAAATTGCAAAGGAATAAACTTACACATCTCCTAATCAGTGAAGTCCAAAACTTAGTAAATCCTATCCCAGAAACAAACAAAATACAGCTATCTATTGACCTTTTCTAATACTCGAAGCAAGTGACAATTTGCCTAAATTTAAAGGGGGCCGAAAGCTAAAGGGAAATTTGGCCTAAACTAAAGGGGATATGGGCTATTAGTTATTTTGGATGAATGAGTATTTGTTGAATTAGTTTGGGTTACGCTACAAAATTATAATTAATTTATATTTTACGGTCTATTTACGTAGTTTCCCCTAAAATCTAAGCGTGTCTATTGACCTTTTTTCCCCTTTTATTTTTTTTCACGTTAGCTGACAAGGAAGGCATGTAAATAGAACTTTGTAGTATTATTTTAGCCTAGACCAAATTAAAGTGGATAAAGAAAGAAGGCGGGTTAAGCCATGATTTTTATTTGTATTTTTTTGGAATTGAACTTTATGAATCAAGTTTGGTTAAAAAATTCAAAATTCAACTTCAAGTTGATATTTCAGAATTTTCAAAAATTTGAAAAATAACAATAAAAAAAAAATCGCCCTTTTCTAGTAGCCATGCTACCTTATTTGGCCTTGCCTTACACACCTTATTTATCCTGCCCTAAATTATCCATAAAAATAAGCATTTTCAAGAATTCTTCTCAAGACATATTTTATATTTCTAGTCGTTATAAAATGTGATCCTTTTCTTTAGTGTCTGAAATCATTTTATATAAATACTTATACAAATGATGGCGGGAAAGTAAAATGTAGTAAGGTAAGACTTAAAGAGTATGGATGCTACAACAAACATTTTGTGATTTTAGCAGATTAAACTTAATCTTGTTCTTTGCCGCCTCGTTCTATTTTCATTTTTGTAATTTTTGCGCGTTTTAAAAAAATTATCCTACTTTTAATAAATAAGAAGTATTATACTATCTTACCTTTAGTAAATGTCTTGAAGATTAAAAAAAGTTCTTTAATGATGTAAACCTCCCTGTATTAACATAAGAGTAATTTTGGACGAAAAGAATAGTTCTTCTTAATTATATACTAACAATACATATTTTGAAACAAAATGAAAAGGTAAAAAGCACTATACTTATTTTGAAAATGAAAGAGGGCTTACTTTCTTGGTTTCATTTATACTATGGTGTTTGACAGAACATGAAATTTACAAATATATTTTTTATGTACATGGCAAGATAGAGATAAGATTATGTACATGTCATCTTCTTGGGAGGTCTATCATATAAAAAATTACACCGAATATAATATGTTTATTATATATAAAAACAGTATTATAATATAATACATTATCGATTTAATATTTTTCAACCACAAAGATAATACAACTGCTTTTTTAAAAAGCAAATACCAAGAACTTGATAAATTAGACAATTAAGCAATAAAAAAAAAAAAAAAAAACTAACAGCTCCATTCCTCGGTTTTCCCCTTATTATCAGCATATTTTTGCAGATTTTCACCATGCAACTTTCCATATCTAAATTCATCAAAAATTTCAACTCCCATATTTATGTAAAAATCATATGACTTCTTATTCCAAACTGCTACTATTCCATCCACCGATACGAACCCATTGTCCGCAGCAATGGACGAAACTGTTCCAAACAACAATTTCCCCATTCCCAACTTTCTATAACTCTCTCTGAAGTAAAGACTCTCAAAGTAAAATCCTGGCTTGTCATTGAAGCATGAATAATTAGCGTAAAAGAAAGCATATCCTGCAATGTAAGCATCACTCTTATCATCATATTTTGATCGGAACTCCTCAACTTGTCCTTCAACGACAGGGAATTTAAGATCGAAAGTTGTAAGGACAGGCTTGAACCCTTCGTTAGTGGTATTTTTGGGTTCGTTAAAAGATGTTGGAGAGACTTCAAGTAGAAGTATGGATGGCCCGTAGAAAAGTGGAAGAGGATTTTCTTTAAATAGTAGGTTGGCTAAGGAGGATTCGGTAGCTTTGTATAAATGAGTGTAATTATGGTAGACATGAATTTGGTAAAACAATTGGTATATATGAGACAGATCAGATTTTGTAGCGAGACGGACTCTTGTGTATATCTTTCCGGTGATGGTAACGTTGTTGTTTTCCGATGATGAGTTGGTGGTGATTATTGTTTCAGATGGAGTTGGTTGTTGAGGAGCAGGAGCCATGAGATATTGTTTAGCTAAGTTTGAGAGGAATGAGATTTAAGAAAAAAGAAATGTTGAAAGGTTTAGTAATGGGACATTGTGTTTGGGATGATAATGGTTATTTATAGTGGAGAATTTGCTTCTTTTTAAAAAAAATCATTATTTGGTTAGTGAGGTTCGTGGAAATGGGTTCCAACGAAAAATAAAAAGTCGGTGGAGATAACGGTGCATTCTATATCTATTGACTGCGTCGGCTAAAGGGTCAAATCATTGATGCCTTTAGTCTCAATTTTGTTTTTTTTCTTATAGAAAAAATTAGCTAGGATAATATTTTTTGAGTTAGCCATCAAAATTTGGCCACCACTGATTTTTTATGTAATGATGATTATGTTAGAATACATGCAATTGCTCAAATCAACCACACCATTAATGGATTCTTACAGATGTATTAGAGAGAAGAGAAGAGAGAAGATATATTTTAGAAAGAAGAAGAGTTTTTAGTTAATTGACTAATTACAATGAAACAGTGATTTATATACACTATTTTATTCTTTCTAACCGACTAACTAATTACTTAATTCCGTAACTACTCTTTAACTAACTTTACATACATGATCAAGTGACTCCTATCTCATTACTCCCCCTCAAGCTGTTGGGTGCAAACACATTCAACACACCAAGCTTGCTTACTAAAACTTCATGTTGTGATCTAGGCAGCCCCTTAGTTAGTATGTCTGCAAGGTGTTCTTTTGAACTCACATGCTCAGTCTTCATCATTCTTGCTTGTATTTTCTGTCTGATAAAATGGCAGTCAATCTCTATGTGTTTCGTCCTCTCATGAAATACGGGATTGACTGCTATTTTCAGGGCTGCTTTGCTATCACTGTACACTATAACAGGCTGCTCAACTTCACTTCCCAATTCCTTCAATAAGGCAATTATCCATACCAACTCTGAAACTGCATTTGCCATGCTCTTATACTCAGATTCTGCTAAACTTCTGGAAACCACATTCTGCTTCTTGGACTTCCATGACAGCAATGTATCACTATGTTTAACTAGATAACCTGACACTGAACTTCTTGTATTTGGGCATGCTGCCCAATCTACATCACAATATACACTCAGTTTATTAGACTTGTTATTGCTTAATAATATGCCAAGTTCTGGCTCTCTTTTAATGTATCTCATCACTTTCACTGCTGCCTCCCAGTGTGATTGTTTTGGTCGCTGCCAAAATTGACTTAATGTTTGAATTGAATAAGCAATGTTTGGTCTGGTCATGGTCAAGTACAACATCTTCCCTATCAACCTTTGATATTGTTCTCTATCTGCAAAAGGTTCATCATCTAATTTTCCAGTAATGCAATCCAATTCTGGAGTTGTCAGATTCATATTAACTTCAAGTGGAGTCTAAGCTGGTTTGGCACCTCCTAAACCCAAATCTGAAATAATTTCTAAAGCATACATCCTCTGATTCATCAAGATACCTTTGGTTGATCTACTAAATTCCATACCAAGGAAAAATTTCAATTCTCTAAGATCTTTGATTTTGAAAGCTTTCTGCAAGGTTGCTTTTGTATATTCTATAAGAGTCAGACTGTTTCCAGTAAATAACATATCATCAACATAGACAAGAATTACCACCATATCTGAACTTGTCCTTTTAATATATAATGAATGGTCTAAGCTACTCTGAATAAAACCAGACCCCAGTAGTGCTTCACTTAACTTTAAATTCCATTGTATACTTGCTTGTTTGAGTCCATAGAGGGATTTGACAAGTCTACATACAAGTCTAGACTCCCCCTGACTTGTAAAAGCCTCAGGCAACTGCATATAAACTTCATCATGAAGATCACCTTGTAAAAAGGCATTGTAAACATCCAACTGATGCACAGACCAGTTACACTGAGCAGCCAAGGAAATAATAGTCTTTACAGTGGCTATCTTAACCACTAGAGAAAATGTCTTATGAAAATTCAGACCTTTCCTTTGAGTGTAACCCTTAGCAACTAACCTAGCTTTAAACATCTCACCATTAGCTTTCAATTTTACCTTATAGACCCATCTACACCCACTAGGAACCTTGCCTTTTGGAAGTGGAACCAAATCCCAAGTGTGGTTATCTTGTATAGCCTGCAGTTCTGCCTGCATGGCTTCTAACCATCTAGGATCTTACATAGTTACCTTGTAGGAAGATGGTTCAACTACAGCAGAAAAAGCTTGCAAATATTTCTGGTATGAAGAGGACAAGTTGTTGTAGGATATAGAAGCTGCAAGAGGATACAAAACTGTACTAGCAGAAGGTTTAGAAACATATTCAGATAACCAAAGAGGTTGCTTAGAAATCCTAGTAGACCTCCTAGTTGAGGAATTGATGAGGTAGGAGAAACATGAGTGACAGTGGGTATGGTAGGCACATGATCAACTAGAGGATCTAAGGTAGGAGGAGATGAAGGTAAGAAATAGGAATAGGATCAGAAGGGATAGAAAGAAAATCATTGTGTGGAAATGACTCAAGAAAAGAAGAAGATATATGTGAAGTAAGATTAGTAGCAGCTTTAGAGAAATGCAGAAAATGATAATGATCTTCATGAAAAATGACATCTTTATTCACAAAGAACTTTTGTTGTGCAAGATCAAAACAAATGTAACCCTTGGTGATAGAAGAATAACCCATAAACATTGACCTAACTGCTCGAGGGGCAAACTTATCAGTCCTAGGCAATGTACTTGCAAACCATAAGCAACCAAGTGTTCTGAGATGAGCAAGACATGATTTGTTTCCAAAATAAGACCTCATAAGGAGATCTCCCATCTAAAGTCTGTGAAGGAAGTTCGTTAATAATGTATGATGTTGTAAGAACACAATGGCCTTAGAACATGATAGGAATATGGCCCTGAAACCTTAAAGCCCTAGCAACTTCAAGAAGATGTTTGTGCTTCCTTTCAGCCACCTCATTTTGTTGAGGGGTGTGAGCACATGTTCTATAGTTAATTATACCCAATTCTTTAAACAAATCTTACAGAGAACCATTCACAAATTCACCACCATTGCCTGTCCTAACACCTTTAACATTGGTCTTAAACTGAGTGGCAACCATTGTGAATAACTGTTTGAGAGTCACCAATACATCACTCTTGAATTTTAACAAGAAAACCCATACAATTCTGAAAAAATCATCAACAATAGTAAGGAAAAATTTAATTCCATCAAATGTTGGAGTACTATAAGGTCCCCATACATCTAAATGCAATAAAGCAAACACTTCAGAAGACCTAGTGTTACTACTAGTGAAAGGTAGTCTAGTGTGCCTAGCTAGAGGACATATTTCACAATTGTTCAGAGCCATTTTACAATCAT
>JAJOOR010002489.1:0-44820 GCA_036250505.1 Solanum acaule | reverse complement strand
TTTTGAACCCCCCCCCCCCCCCCCCTCCTATTTTATTTTAATCGTATAAGCATATGTTTTTCAACTTTTCAGTGTTTACTAGACCGAGTAATCCAGACTCATTAATAAAGGATAAAAAAAGATACTTTGTACAAGGTGTTTATCCATTTTGTAAGGTTCGAATTAAAAATAATATTTTTTTGAGATTGAAAAAAAAATTAGATTTTGGAGTTAAATATATTTGAGAAAAGGAATTGGAAGTTGTCCTAAAAGGTTTATATTTACTTAAAATCAATGTAAACTTAACTAAAGACCTGACATATAGGTGATATCAACTATTAGTTGAATATTAAAAGTCTTTGTTAAAATTTTTTCATATCATCTATTATGAATATTTTTTGGTTAGTCAATGCAAATAATTTCCCAACCCTCATTTGTGTGATGGATCATATTAGTGCAATTATATTACACTCATAAAAAAAAAAAACCTACCTCTTTTTAGTCTATTTAAAAGAAAATGATCCTTTTCTTTTTTTGGTAATACTTTAATTTCAGTTTTCTACATGACATGTCTAAGACAACAAGATTAAAGAACATTTTGGTACGTTTAACATAACTTTAATTTAGCACCACAAAGTTGTAAGATCTTTATTTTCTTAAACTTCAACTGGATCATTCTTTTTTGGGCAAATTACAGAAATCACATACTTTTAAGACAAAATTACAATTTATCCCTTAAAAGTTTATAATTATAGAAATCCCTCAAACGGATACAATAATATAAGCGCTGATACATTAATCTGATGCGCGAGATACATTAATCGATAAGTAAGATACATTGCATTTTATACATGATACACTAATCTGATGTACATTTTATACATGATACACTAATCTGATGCGCGAGATACAATAATATAAGCGCTGATATATTAATTTGATGCGCGAGATACATTATTTTGATGCGCGAAAATGAGGGATTTTGGAGATTTGTAAAATTTATAGGAGATAATGGTAATAAGTAAACTAAAATATGGGATTTCTCTAATTTTTCCTTTTTTTTAAACGAAGAGAGTATTATTATGGGCCAGTTTCATGTAACCTGTCTATATGGGCTACTTGGACTTTGATTATTTCAACTCTGGCCCAAACTACTCGGCCCACTAAAATTTCTCCTTGACTTGATTTTGGACTTTGGTTTGAGCAAAATGTTAAGGGTCATTTGCACCTTTACCCTCTATTTCGTACTGGTCTTTAATTTTTGTCCCTCGTAACAAACAACCCTTTTGAGGGGCATAAGTTTATATTTTTGTATGATAATATTTCACAAGTTATATCAAGACATGACTTTAACTTTTAAAGAATTTTTGTCTTACTAGACGTAAATTTAATTGCTAAAGAATAAAAATTAAAGATTGATTCATTTGAAGATTAAAAATTAATGATAAGTTCATTTGAACAATTTCCAAGTACTGAATTTTTCATAAAAATGGGATTTTTTTTGCTTACTTTTCACTAGTAAAATATTACTTAGTAAGGACTTTGGGTAAACTTATAAACTGATTTATGTATTTTGTTATTTATATATTTGGTAAATATTAAAGTGTTTATAAACTTTCCATTAAATAGCTAGACCTTTTCTTTGGAATTTTACCTTGTATAGTCGCCCACCAAAAAAAAAAGTCAAGAAATATATTTTTATATATTGGCTTTAATTATTTTTGATCGACCGGTCAAATATATAGAAAACAAAACTTTTTAATTCATAAAGCAGCAATTGGCCAATGTATTAATTATTACTTGGTATAGACATCATAATTTACAGTTTGAATAATTATTCAAGTTGCTTATCAATATTATTCTTGACATTTTTTGTAAAAGAAATTATAATAAGAGGGTGCTAGTAATGATGTTGTTGATGAAGAAGAAGAAGCATCTTCTTGGCTAAATTCAAAGGAGAATAGCAATCAATTGCCTTGATCCAAGTAGATGAAATTGAAATTGATAGCCACACAAATTATTCCCAACATCTAATAAAAAATAAATAGAAGTAAAATAAAAGATGTTAGTTTTGTATAAGTGCATACAAGAGGTTGGGAGTATAGTACTCGTGAGAAAATAAATGAAATTACTAATAGAATTCAAAATTTAAAATTAGTGAATTTAGAATGAGTGACGATGAAAGCGATTCAAGGAGAAAGACTAACAAACTTTTGAAGATGGTGTTTTATGTAAAGCTCCTTTTCAAAAGAGAGAAAAGTGAAGTACTATATACTCCTTCTGTTCCAATTTATGTGGCACTTTTTGTTTTTCGAGAGTCAAACAATTTAAGTTTGACCGGGAATTTACGCATGAAATCTTCAATTTTTTTGAAATGAAATTTATATATTTGTAAACTACGTTAAAAGTACTATAAGTCACAACAATTGATAATTCAAAATGTTTAAAAGATGTATGAAAAATTTACGGTCAAAATTAGATTTGTTTGAATTTCGAAATCCGAAAAGTGCCACATAAAATGGGACGGAGGGAGTAAGATAAAATACAATTTCACATGGTACACACTTTTGAGATCTATGATTACATAGTCAAGGGACAAATTTGTGAGGTCTGGTGGGACAAATTGGACAATACATAGTTTGAGCTTAGGTTTACAAAATATAAACTTTAGGGTTCAATATTTGTATTTGAAAAATTCCAAATCATGATTTGAAATTCACGAATCATGATTTTTGGAGAATTTGAGATTCCATGTCATGATATGAAATCATGAGATGAGATCAACATAAAATCGCCTGTCCAAACACCAATTTTATCTCATGATGTGAAATCTCATGGCCAAACGCCTACCGAGTCCATAAAGAAATGTGTATAATGATGCCCCTGACGCAGGAGGAGTTGATGAGAGATAGTAAAGAGGAAGGATTACTGTAAATACGAAGAACAAACGATACCCTAAGTAAATCTCACACCGTAAAGAAGGGAAAAAAAAGTACTATATAAAATAAACTATAAATTTACACGGCAAATACATTTTTAACTTAATAATGTCGTAGCTCAAGAGATAAATCTATAAAGTCTGTTGGACAAAATAGAAATTGCATACAATGGCCTTAGATTGTGATAGAATGAATATCATCTCATTATATATAAATATTATGTTTATTCAATTTTTATCATACATTATTCAATCCAAAATCAATTAACTTTCTTTTTTGACAAGGGTGAAGGGAGGTAATAGGTACAATGAACTTCAATCTAAATATATATTTATAATATAATATAATATAATAAATGCATGGGGTAACATGATTGATGGTTTATGCATGTGATATTATTGGTGTATATATAACCTTATATATAATTTGGCAGAAAGGAAGTCACCCTTTTTCTCTTTTCCAATAAATGTATTCTTGATTCTTTTTTTACAACTTTTGGTTGTTGAAGTACACTTGAGAATGGAGTAGAACAATATGGCTAAAGCAAAATTCATTTTCTTGTTGACTACAACAAGATACATATATATTCTCATTACTCTTTAGACAATGGCCCATATTTTATCTCATATATACATTGCCATATAGTCATGACTCATGTGTAGTTGAAGTAGTAAAAGAAAAGAATAATTAAGTGAAAGTTTGAGTGGCTATACATGCTACTATTCAAAGTACCATTATTTGCTTACATGTGCATTATTTGTCTTCTCTTTGAGCTTTCTATATTGTATATAATGGCTAATGAGTGCAACAAAGTCTACTTCCAAAGTAATTATGCTTATTCAAATTATTATTTCTATCCCATCAATTGTGGTGCTTATATATTTACAACTTATATTATATCTATCCCATCACTAATGAGTGCCACAAAGTATACTTCCAAGAAATTTCTAGCTTTCAATATGTTAGAAAACTACAAATTTCACTAGGTGTAAGTTTTTTTTTTTTTTTTTCTCTTTTTTTTTTCACTAGGTGTAAGTTTGCTCATATCAAGTTCAGAAAAAGAAAAAGTACGTATTACAATAGGTTTTTAGTCAACATAAAGCTTGTTAATTCATATTGAATCTTCATGATACGTATTTTGTATGTTGCAAACTAAATATTCCACTACTAGAATTAAATGTGCGGATTTTCCATGGACGTTCATGTCACAAAGCCCTAGATAATTTGAGATTTTCGATAAAAAAAATTTGTTAGAAACAATTTCCAACGAGCACATATCTAGAAGATTCTGGCAATTTTTTATTTTTTAACAAATATACGTGTTTTTTTTAGTAATATTTGATTTTGATTTTAAACAGACGTGTCGTTCAAGTGAAACTCCTCGCTTGACGATATCTTTTGTTGGTATAGGCTCATAATTAAGCAAGCCTTGGGGTACGAAAAGAGTAATATCACCTCACAATGTGATTCGCGAAATAAGTAAAATAATCGTTACAACAAACTACATCTTCTGTCTATATACTAGCATATAAATAACAATGTTTTGAAAAAAAATCGCTGTTCATAAATTTATTGGCAAAATTCTAAAGTATATAGGATTATTTATTCCAATTTGCTTGGTTGTACAATATTTATACTAACAAATTATCATTAATATATACTCATATATTTTCTTTGATGAATTTAGAAAAAATAAAGATTTTTGTAATAATGAAAAGAATATTTGGGATTTCTTGTGCTCGTCATTGTACTTGATAATGATACAAGTGCCATCAAGTGGAAATAGACTTGTAAAGGAAAATATTTAATTTCCATAACACAAGGTAGAAATTTAATTTCCTCTATACACATAAAACTCAATTATTTTGTCATTTTTTTTGGATTTTTCTCTCTGGCAGGATTATGGACCCTTTGATTTTATTTTATTTTATTTTTGTGTTCAACCAAATTATAATGAGGGAATATTGGATAAGATCATAACAAAAGTGAAAATGATATAGAGAAGGAATTAAGTGCCACTTTTTTCTCTATTCAATGGCCCAAAGTTGAAATAGAGCAAAAGCTTCAAACCTAGCAATAGATCTCTTTAATTAAAGGTGTGTTTGTTATGGGAAGAAAATATTTTTAAATTTTTTCATGTTGGTTAGTTAAAATTTGGAATTATTTTCTCTTAAAAAAGAAATTTCTTTAAAATAAGGAAAATAATTTCTTTGTATAAATAGGAAAAACAGTTTTGCAAGTGACACTCCATATTGATTATTTCTTTCCCACCTTTATAGTATGTATTTACCTAGATTATATAGCTTATTTATCAAATACTGGGAAATTAATTTTAAAAAAATACTTATTTTTCTGAAAAATGTTCTCCATAAAAGACCTTTTTCTTCGTACCAAACACACCCTAAATAATCCACAATTAATCCCTAAGATTTAACTCTTAATTAAAGATTAAAGGATGACTAAGACAAAGGTCCTTTGAGTTAGTATTGACATGTTGAGTGGATTAGCTCGTAGACTTAAATAATTAGATAACTAATTGATCAATGATTAACCATGCAAACTTTTGTTAATTAATTAATAACCAACAAAGCTGCACTTTCTGATAATTTTCAACTCAAATAATTTGATAATTAATTCAAAGTGAAATAAATTAGGGTTTTTTTTTTCTCGTCCTTCAAATCACAAATAGGTTAGTATTAGCTTTGAGCTAAACTACAAGACCCTTTGCTTGCGAGTTTAAGTTTTGTACATCGATGAGTAAAATCAGAAATAATATTAACAATATTTAAGATTTATTATATGTGTGCAAAATATAATTTTGACCAATGTTAATAGTCATTTATTCAGTAATTAAATGTAGGTTTATAAGAAAAATATTATATTATAATCTGATAAATAAAATAATAAATGGCCTACTAGTACATTAATAATGTAAGAAATCTTCACATTATAATTTTTTTTTTTGACATCAATGAGTAGAATTCAAATATAGGATTTGATTACTTTATACTGTTATCTGTATATATTGGTATCTTCATTTATTTATCTAATAAAATATAATAATGTCAAATACGAGGTCATTTTCTTGTAGGACACAAGATTTTAAAAGGATATTGGTAAATTGTTTTCCCCCCCTCTTGTTGAACATATATATATATATATATTTCATCGCATTAATGGTGGAGTCACAAATTTTAATAAAAGTTTTTAAAAGATAAATGCCAAATGCAATTTGTAAATGTGAAATCATGGTGAACGAAGGTATTGAAAAGGACAAGATCGTAGCAATCCAGCTCGCTAGTGAATTGTTCTTTTTGGGTTTAGGCCCACACAATTTTGAAATGCATCATTGGGGTTTAAGGTCTGCTTAATTATTTATCTAATATGTCTCTTGTGTTTTTATCAATGTGAGACTTTTTATTCTAAACTAGGGTGTCACATTCACACCACTCTTATGAATACAACATCCTCGCTGAGGTTTACCCACTGCATGAGATTGTCTAAAACTCACTGAGGTTAATTTGCCCCACTTGATCAAAATTTGCCTAAACTCAGTTGAACTCTTGCCCATATCGACGAGATTTACACAAGAATGACTTTGATACCATTTATAGCGGCTCAACCCATATACTAGTGAAATGTTCACTTTGAGTCTAGGCTTACACGACTTTAAAATGCACCACTAAGATGTAATTTCCTGCTTATTATATACTCAACATCTCTTCTGTATTTTATCTATGTGTATTATTTATATACCTAATATCTCTTATATATTTTATTATATGTGAACTTCTTATCCTAATCTGGAACGTGAAAAAGATAAACTAAAATTATATAAATAAAAGTTGCCTTAATAAGACCTACAATCTTTTAAAATCAATGCAAACGTAGTGCAAGAACACAATGAAAGTTCTTTTTTTCTTTCTATAAACTATTTCAATTAATTGTAAATATAGTAATGTTAAATTTTTTTAATTCGTTCATATGTTTTATTATGGTAAAAAAGAAAAATGACGCAAATAAATTGCGAATGACAATATATTATGATACTTTCTCTTAGAGTAATTTTTTTTCTTCATATCTTAAATCTTTTAGTAAAAATTTCGACTTCTCACTATTCCACCTATTTTTAGAGTCAATTGTTATTATCGAAGGTAATTGATAATGGATACAAAAAAGAAATACTCAATTACATGGTAGACTACTAAAAAAAGGGACAGAAAATTGGATTATTCTCAATTTCTTTCGTTTTCATGCCAGATGTTTGATAATAAATTGACTTGCTAAAGTACCAATATATTAATGACTTTCATATATATGGATTTCTCTGTAACAACAGCATCATATAATATTTTATTAAAATGATTAAATTTTCTTTTCTTTCAAAATTGATTTTTTATGTTATATTTTATCTTTATAATAATTTAACAGCTCATTTTTTAATAATAAATATACATTTTATAAAATTACCCCTTTATAACAATTATGTATATATTTTTTAATTATTTATAAAAATACCTTCCATAAATTAAATATGGTAGAAAGAATGTGAAAAGAATTTTGAAAGGTAATTGTATTTTTTAATCATACTATTGCATACATTAAAACACTTAACATTACTAATACTATAAATTTTCATATTTTTTTAATATCAAATAGAATGAACATTAATTATACATAAATTAAAAGTGTCTCCAACAAGATACTAATAGTATACAAAGTTAATGCATGCATTTTTTTATAAAGTTAATACATGCATATATACATACACACACCACTTTAACCAACTGATTAGAAAGATATTATTTATACATGATTAAAAATTATGTATGTATAATAAAGAGAAAAGGGCCTGATATATCCCCCAACCAACTTTGTCATTTGAAACTGATATGCCCTTCGTTATGAAAGTGGCTCATATATATCATTCCCATTATATCCTTGTATATGTGAGTCATTTGTATAACAATATGGTTATATATGAACCACTTTCATAACAAAGGATATATCAACTCTAAATAAAAAAGTTGAAAGGTATATAGCCTCTTTCAGTCAATTTATATATTTACTTTTCTATAATTTGAATCGCGAAAACTCTCGTGTGAGTCATTAATAATAAAATAGATCCATTTTCTATAAGTAATCATGAGTCCCCTTGTCATCATTCAATACTTGAAAAATATTAGATCTCTCTCTTTCTCTCTTTCTTCTTGTCTTTGTCCCTCTCTTACACAACTACAAAACTAGTTTGAAATATGTTTGAACTTCATGATTGTTTTATTTAAAAGTTTAAATGGTTTAAAATAATTATTAAAAAATACGATACATAGAATAATTAGTTGAGAGAAAGTTTCTGTTAAAAGAAGTATTTTACCTCTCCCCTTGCCTCCCCCTACATTGGACATTCCGGGTGAATCGAATTAGTCGGATTGGTGGACAGACAAAAAAAATGGTTAGAGATTTGACACGCTTTTATTTATTTATTTATATTTATCACATATTTCGTGATATGGCTTTTGATTATTTTTTTTTCATGATCAACCACGTAAAATAGCGAACCATTTGCACAAATAACCTCTTCTAATGTCACTTTTTAAATTCTATTCACCATCAAATATGTTTTAACTGTTCTGATATTATATTGCGTGAAATAACTAGGTACTTGTACAAATAGCTTCTTTTAATACTATTCGTTAAATTCTATCTAACTCAAAAATAAACTATCTGCTCTGATATCATATTAAAATTATGTGTCAATCTAATCTTTTCAATATGCCACATGGAATATAACGTGTATACAACTATACATAAAAAACACAATAACTCCACCTATTTATAGGATCTCACTCACTTCACATTTCTATCAAATCTTTATTCAAATCTTCTTTTTCTTCTTCTTCCTCAAGCATATATTAAAAATATTAGGAAAAAAGTAGAAGAAAACTACTTAAAGAATCAAGAAAATGTGTGTCAAGTCTACAGAATGGAGTGCTTCACGTATTCATTACTTCTCTGGAAAGAAACAAAAACCAAAAAAATCCAAAGTTCAAGTTCATAGGATTGCATGGTAATACTTATATTACTTTAATTTCATACATAGTTTAAGAGCCCGTTTGGATTGACTTAAAAAAAGTAGTTTTTAAGTTAAAAATAAAAAGTCAAACTGAAATGACTTTTAAGTCAAAAAATAAAAAAGTAGGGGGAAACCTACTTTTGGTTTCTGACTTATTTTAAGTCATCTTTGACTTATTTTAAGTCATTTTTTACCTTGCCAAACACTTCGTAACTTATTTTAAGTCATTTTTGACTTATTTTAAGTTATTTTTTTATATTTGCCCAAACACTTCCAGAAGTTAAAAACTGACTTAAAAGTAGGTTTGACCAACTTTTAAGCCAATCCAAATAGGCTCTAAAACAATTAAAATATTTTTCACCCATAGAAGTATGTTTTATTGTTAGTTCTTATTTCGAGAGTCGAATAAGAAAATATTTGATTGTGATTAATATTTGTGTGTTTTAAAAATATTTTGAATGGTTAATTCTTGTGACTTATACCGATGTTTAAGTAGTTTTTAAATACGTAAATTATTTTTCAAAAATCTTAGAGATTGTAGTATGTTCAAATGTATAATCAAAATAAAGAAGTTTGCTTTCGAAATTCAAACTATTCTTATGAAGTGTGACTTTCTTCTTGTTCTATACAATATATATGTATGAATTTAATTTATATATATTGACAGTGTAAAAATATTTATACTGAAATTAAGTATTCAATCCTAATAATAGGAAAATAGGAAACAAAATTAAAGAAGAAAGATTTTGCCATGGCAAATTCATTATTCTTACTTCTTAGTATTTATACAATACCTTTAGAGATGATTACTTGCGAAAAGTCATATTATTTCATGAACATATATTTTGATTCATACTAACTCAATTTAGTAATATATAATATGATTTTTTTTTTCAGGAGGAAGAGAAGTGAGGAAAAAGCAGCAGCAGGTAAAAATATGGAATTGAAAAACTTGAAGTTGTACATGGAAAATATGAGTATATTAGAAGAAAATGAGAAATTGAGGAAAAAGGCAAATCTTCTCCATCAAGAAAATCTTGCTTTATATTCTGAATTTGAGAAGAAAGTTTCTCACTTGGATCGGGTTTCCGCCACTCTTAATGTAATCATGGACAGAGCTAGAGTTTAAGTTACGAGTTCAGTTAAACTCGAAGCACTTTGATGATCAAAATATGTATTGTTTTAATAAAATCTATGGAATATGTATAAATTGTTAATTTTAAAATTCGAACGCGTAAGCTATAAATTCTAGTTTTGTCTTCCTAAGTCATCTTATAAATGAAGAAACCCTACTTCATGATCTAAATATCATGTCTACGACCCTTATTTTTTCGAAAAGTGTCTTTGTTTTGCATCATCGATTGTACAATAAAATATATCTAGATTGTATATGCATAAATCTATGGAATATGTTTTTTTTTTTTTACATGTTGAATTCCAATTATATTGCTAGCCTTTTGATCTTTGTCGACCACTTTTTGAAACCTATGATCTTGAACTTGTCGTAATATTTTTATATACCGACAATAGCATTTTCATATACCAACAATGTTGTCAATAAAATTTAATTATATTTAGTCACCTAAAATTACTTATAATTAGAAGTAAGAACTCATGACAAGTGTTGATCAGATATCTTGAATTTGAATCTTAAAATGAAAAAAGTCCTAAAAAAATACTTTTCCCTTCAATAAACATTATACAAAATGAATTTCACTTAATCAAAACCCAAAGCACAGATGCAAAATTTAGAAAAAAAAGAAGTCGGCAAAGTAAAATGCAAGAGGAGACATTTGGGACCCTCTAAATGTACTTTTAGAGAAAAGTAAAACATAATTTTCCAAATATAATAAATTAACCTTTTGTATTTTCCCCACAAAAAAAAAGTATTTAGTGAAGCTTCTTAACACGTGAGGTTAAAATATGTCAGTGTTGTTGCCTCCAATTTGTCTCCCTATTTGTTTTAAAGCATGGTACAATAATATTAGGTTTATTAAAAAATTTCATTTACAACATTTTCTGTTAATGTTGAAGCTTCTTGGATTCTGCTAATGCGAGATGTTATTATTGTGGGAAAAATGATAAAACTAATTTATTTATCAGATTCAAGTACTATTTTGAGAATAATTCAATGGATGTAGTAAATATCTAGTGAAATAATCGAGAATTTGGTTCAAACATTGATATTTATAAATTTCGAATCACGAGTACATGAATTCAAAAGGTACAATGAGTTTAGTCTAACAACCTTAAAAGTTAAGCAATACCAATTCAAAATCCTGGATCTGCTTCTTATTTCTTCCCGAGCTAGCTAGAGATCAGTCCACACTGGTGGCATCTTCTTGCTAAAAACTCATCATTTCTTCGCATGGAGCAACGATTTCATTGCATGCTACACATCGTGTCTCACTACGCGCTGTATGTTCCTCTTCCTATTGTTGTTTTTCAGCGTAAACAATACAGGGATCGTTACGTTATGTACAAGTTAGACAGAGAATCTAGTAGGGTGAGGTGACTGAAGAAAGTACACTGCACTCAACGACGATGATCACAGTTCTTTTGACTGGTTCTGTGATGATCTATATATCCGGAATGCTGCAAAGCACAATGTGGAATTACCGATTACTGTCAAAGCTGCTTGGAGAGCCACTACTACCTGAAATTCATGCATGGAACGGAGCGTTAGTCATATCTCCATGATGAAAAGAATATCCTACTTTACCTAAATTAGAGGTGGATTCAGGATTTGAAGTTTACGAGCTCCTACAGTGACATCAAGTCAATACAAAACAATAAATGAGTCCACACTCCACTATACATATATAAGATCTGGAAAAAAGCTACTGAGTTTGCTTGAACTCTTAACCAACATAGTAGATCAACCGCTGCCTAAATGCTAATGGCAGCCTATAGGGGAATCGTTTAAGACAAATCGACAATCATCTCCCTCCCGGGAATTCTCACCATCAGGGTAACCTGATTAGAAACTCATTTAGGATAACACATTGAAATTGTTTTAATCGTCTGAGGAGTAACCATGGTCAGTACGGTTTCATAAAGCCGATCCCAACTTGGTCGGGAGTGATGATTGATTGTTAGTCAGAGAAGTAACTATAATATCTAAATGAGAGGGGCCACTGCACATGGTTAATACATCTTCCCCCAAAATTAGCTGTCCGTTTGAAGCAAATAACAGCCAAAACCAGTAAAATGATCACGAGGTCAATGAATTAATGGATTAACTGTGATCGCTATTTTTGCTTCGTTATTTCCCCCTTTTTAATGTTAATTACATAAAGCTGAACATTTTATGTAAAGATTGTTCACAAGATCAGAACACAAAGGGGATAGTCAAATTGTCATATTATATACTCGGCTTAATGCCATCGCAATCATATTTTACCAATAGAAGTTCATAATTTTCATTCTAGATAAAGAATTACATCTACTTACCTCAAGAGACTCCGAGTTATAAAAGAAATGCCAAGTGCAGGCACAGAGTGCTCCTCCAAGCAGGGGCACCTAAATCGGAAAGTAGTAAATGAAGTCACTTGGAAGATACGAAGATTGGGAGAAAAGAAATGGAGATAAGTGCTAAATGAGCAAAGAGCAACATGACGCGATAACTCAGCATAACCAATCAATTAAACAAAAATCACTTTGTTAAGAAAAGACAACATTTCACAACTTGAAAAGCTCTAATTTTTTCTGTCTTGTCACTGACTACATAATATTAGAACAAAAAACTCAATAATCAAAATCAACAAAATTTCGACATTTGAACTACGTTGGTCATGTCATGAGAAAGGTAAGAAAGTGAAAAAGGAAACCTGAAGAGCAAGAAGTTCTAAACTTCACGGATAGCCGCCAACAATATATATAGCACTGTGATGGGAGTGTAACCTCAACAAATTATATCACATGTACATGTTTTCCGCCACCGCTCTCTATGAAACATTTCATGGTTGGACAGCATGTCATAAAGGTAGGTTAAAATCCACAAGTTTAAATCGTGTATCTTGGTTGAAAATACCTGTTTCGAATTGAGGCGTAATTGTTATTGTTGCTTTTGGCTGAGGATAGTATTGAAAAACATAATAAAATAGAGAGAAAAAAGAAGAAGACTTCATACACATCTGTACTTCTTCCTAAAAAAGTCAGCCATGAATCAATCAAGACACAACTATCCCCCCGCAAGGTTTGGGATTGGTTGAATTGGGGAAATGGATTGGTGGGAGATAATCGGAATCATCAAAGAAAGAAAAATTAACTGCAATAAGAGGCTGACAGTGATAATATTCATTTCAGCCTCTTATAGTTTGTGTTTATTACTGTATGGTAGTAAAATGTTGATCAACTAATTGAGTTAACCCAATCCCAATCCACAAACGAGAATGAAAAGAAATAGACATTTAGACTATTGTCTGATTAAACGTATAAGAACACGGACTTTTAATTAACAGGAAAGACTGTTATCTACTTTTCTACTTCCAGAAGAATGCTATTTAAGCATAACAGCCATTTCTATTGGACCAGATATAGCACTGATCAGAGTTCTGCGACTCTAATATATCGCAAAGAAAGAATGTACAATGTCACAAAGCTTACATGTCGTTCACCCTACAGATTTTTTTTTCTCATGATGGCAGTGTTCGGGCCAACTTGCTCACCTTGACTAATTCCATCAGGTACCTTTTACCTCCTACCAACATAGGTACCTCATAACTCTGTCCACCAAGGTTTCACTAGGGTGTTTGGCCTCTGATGAGATTTGAACCTGAGACTAGACTCGCTTGACAGATTTCACAAATGTAAACAGCCAACTTACTTTTTTCAAGTTCTCTATAGAACATACCATAGGAAGTTTTTTCCTTAGAGCAACAAAAATATTTCGAAAATTGTTCTTTCTAGAGTTTTTGAGTTCAACTGCCATTTTTAGGGAAAACTTAAGCTTCTATCTCACTTAACAACAGGTCAATAGAGATCGAGAAGGGCCAATATAACATTCATCAACCAAACTGAAATTTTCAACATATTGAGAGAAGTCATTTTCAAAAAGTATTTACAGTCATGTTAAGCTCATTGACAGAAAGCAGATTCAATATTGCAAACCTAGAGCACAAAATTTTGAGCAAAATATGACTTCCCAAAGGCAAAAGCATCTGCACAACAAATGAAATGATCACGAATAAGCAACATTACTTACCATACCCCAGGAGAGTCCCTTCCAAGATTCATAACCCGACTTTTCTCCATATTGCCAAACCAGAGCCATAGCAGTTACCCTTTCGAACAAAGTTAAAAATCAGTCATTTCATTCAGTACAAAAAACATATGAACAAATAACACCCTGCGACAAAGTGCATTGCACATTACAATACCCCCTCTGCCCAAATTTACATAACACCCTTTCCATTTTAGGACGTCTCAAAATGTTTGATACCATTCCATTTCTATAAAACTTCTATAGTTTTTGATAATTCAAATTTGAGCTTTGATGTAATGTTTTAGTATCTGCTAAACTAATCTTTTAACTATTACTTTAAACCAAGATAAATTTGGACATTTTTCCGAGAAGTGGAGTCTGGGGAGGGTAAGTGTGTCTGTAGCGTTACATCTACCTTATAGTGTAGAGGTGAATTTTGCATAAATGGATAAATTTGAACATTTTCTCTATAAATATACCGGGGCAGACCGTGGATGCATAGGATATGTTACAGGTTTGAACCACACTAGAGTTTGCTCAAACCATGTATATGTATTAAGGAAAGAGTGGAGGGCCAAAAACACACCTAAAGTACTCCCGTTTTTCGAGATTCAAACCTAAACTATCATGTGTGCGAATTTCCTACCTAAACTATCACCGTTATTCATCAAAACACACCTCAACTATCAATTGTTCACTTTTTCTACCTGAACGATGATGATATTTCCTATATGAAACTCGAAAAATCGGGATACTCCAGGTGTGTTTTTGACCAATTAACTCTTAAGAAAACTCACTAAATAACTAGAAGTAATAGATTTTGAATCAAATAAATCAAATGGGTTGTGGTAGAACCCAAACTCAAACTTATAAAGTTCAAATCTTGATCAACAACATACACAATGTAATTTCACAAGTGGGGTCTGAAGAGGATGGCGTGTATGCAGCCTTACCCCTACCTTGTGAAGATAGAGAGACGGTTCCCAATGGACCCTCGATTCCAAGTTCAAATCTTGATCCACCTCAAATGATATACTCCCTCCATCTCATTTTACTTTTCCATTTTAGCAAGTCAAGAAAGTTTTTTTTCCCCATACTATCCTTAGTAGTATTAAATAACAACATAAAGTAATAGTAGTCAAATTTAGAGTTTCAAAATATCAGTAATTAAAACTTTCTTAAGGATATGTCATGTCATGTCAACAAGGGTCAAGTATTATGAAACAGAGTGAGTATGATCGAAATTAACATCTTAAAAAACACAATTGAACATCTTAAACTCTCATCAAGTCAAATATGTGCGACAAAAAAAATAGAAATAGAGAAATTACCATTCAACAACAGTGGAAACATGACTAGCCCAAGTGTGCAATGACAAAGCATTAGAAGGTTCATTGAATTGAAAAGAAGAAGAACCCATTAAACCTAACTCAGAACCAGAAGCTGAGCCCACCATTAGAGTTGTAAAAGCAAGTCCAGAAAAACCCAAAATTGTTGCAGCATTTTTCAAATTACTGATAATGGGTGCTGGAAAATGAGTCTTTTTTCTTGTAGAGAAGATAAAGTTTGGATCTTTATGTGTAAAAGAGAATTGGGTTTGTTTTGGATTTGGAAGAAAATGAAGTTTTGAGAGGGATAATGAAATTGGAACTGCCATTGTTGGTTGAATTCAGTAAAGTTTTTCACCTTTTTGTTTTTGTTTTAGTAGATAAGAGAAAATATGAATGGATTTTTTAATAATATACATTGATTTTAAAATATGAATATATATATATAGGCTGAATATATTGATGGTCGCTTGAACATGTCAGTAAATTTCATTTCAATACTCGAACGGTAAGAAGGATAATGACTCATTACAGTTAATGCCTATAATTAAAAGAGTTGGGAACAAGTGCAAAATAATTTTCAAATAAAACACAGAGAGGTTATAATAGGCATGATATTACAAGAGGTGTTGTCGATAAATTCTCAGCTCAAATAAAACATATTAAATATCACTATGTAAAACAAAACAAATACAACAATGGAAGAGTCACGCTTAAAATATTGAAGAAGAGAACAATAATAATAACAAAATAATACAATAACTCAACTAAATAAAACAACTAATACTAAAATTTAAAAAATTATATATTGTATGAGAGTTAAAATGACAACACTAATAAAAAAATTAAACAACGCTCAACTACCTACCTACGTGAGAAAAATGTGTTTCTTCTGAAAAATTACACATGGAATAAAGAGAGAAAAAAAACATTCCACACAAACATTTGGAGAAGTCATCTTTAGTTGTACCACACAAGCACTGTCAGGACAGATTTGTGTGGATCTTTTTTTTTTTTTTGATAATCGAGAAATTTCCGAGGACCAATCAATAGACGGTTTGAAACTAGATGAATGATTAGTTCAAGATTAATTTTATCAATCCATAACAGTTTCTTTTTTCTTAGTCCACAACATCACTAGTGTGAAGCCCATTAATGACATGATCACAACCTGCAAAAATGTACCAAGCAAATGTTAAAATGTGATTAAAACTTAAAACTGAAAAGATTTCAAAGAAAATAGAAAGAAAAATGAATAGGATGAAAGAACGGAAAAAGGGTCAAAATTGCCCCTAAACTATACGGATAAACACTTTTTCCTTTATCCGTATGTTTTTTTTTTTAAGATTCCGAACCTGAAAGGACAAAAATGCCACCTTTTGGTAACGACAGGGGCAAAAAGCAGCCAAACTATTAACGGAGGGCAAAAGTGTCCCCTTTTGCGGAAAAAGTACAAGGGCGATTTTGGCCCTTTTCTATTAAATCTAAGAATTTAGCTTATATACACTATTCATGTAAAGAAGTTTTACATGATCAGTGTATTATAAACTTGTTATATAGCAAGCAACCTGCTATTTTCTTGGTTACTAGTTTCAATTATCATGGATGGTTATCCGTAGTTAAGTGACCTGATAATGTAAAAGATCTTTTACACCGATAGTGTATAGACTCTAAATCTAAATACGGCAGTTGCAAGACTGCTTAACCTTGATACCCCCAGTACCACATAAACAGATGTACTCGGGGTTCGAGGCTATTAAATTGCCGAGTTCAAGGGTAATTAGGCCAACGTAAGGTTCAGGTGTCCACTAACTAAAAATCATTAAGTTCGGGGGGGGGGGGGGTGTCCGATCTATTCTGCTAAAATATGATCTCAAACTCTCTCAACTGCATAAACCAGGAGATGGACCTAGTGTTTTAGCAGCGGGATTGTTTGAACTCAGCACTTTTAGCTTCGACCTCATGTGCATGTGTGTGTGTGAAAACCGAACCTAGTGTTTCAAGAGACGAATGGGTGTAATGGCATTTGTCCTCAAGTCTACATCTTAGATTCGACTCTAATATAGATACTTGCATACCATAATTCAGATGAACACGTATAAAGCTAATCATTTTTGGCAATTTTGAGTAACTAAAGCTTTGAACCATTTACCAAATCAGCTACTCTTTTTCAACTTTTTCAATAGGAAAGGAAGTTCGTACAATTGATAGATGACTTACTGATATAGCTGGAGGGACACTAACAAGGGGATCTTGGAAAAACTTATTGGCAAGAGCAAGGGCCAAAAGACTGCTCTGCATGCCTGCAAACACAATTTGAAAATGACAACGTCAATCAAGTTTCAATAATATATGCATCTTGTGCACGGTGATCATATTATGTAGTCCCCAAACCTGTTTCATATGACAGTGTTCTTTGTAGAGCTTTGACGTCTGGTGCTTTGTGGAAGGCTAAGCCGGAAAGAAAATAGCCCAAGATGAACGCTGACAAATGAAATGCAATCACAAGGAACAAAACAGACATTCCAGAAGGGGACACGAGGGAATCTATGTTAATAGCGAGTGGAGCTCCTACACAGAGAGCAGTCACAAAAACTGATAGGGGAGGCAACAGTGGCCGAATAGCGTTGCAAATCTGTGGGAAGAATCTGTTGAAGCAAAACCAAAAGTCATAAAGAATGAATTTTGGATCGTTGAAGGATACACATACACATAACATTAATAATACCTATTCAGAAAGAGTCCACCAGCAACAGGTGCAACAACAATCTGGAGTATGTTGGAAATCATTCCCTTAACATCCACAGGCAACTTTTTCCCAATAAGCAATAAAGTTAATGTCGGGGTGATAAAAACAGCAGTAGCTGTAGATAACGCTGTCATCACTATACTAAGAGGGGCCATTTGTGGATCGGTTAGAAAAGTAGCATAATTTGACAGCTGTGCTCCGCTAACACAAGAGGTCAACATAATCCCAGCAGCTGATACACAGCTAACAGAACTTTAGTCCGCATACTATTTTCTTTCCTGGAAAAGGGGTCAGAGATTTTACCTAAGGAAGTTGGAAGACCAAATACGGCCATTGCAACTGTGCCAAAAAGATACCCGAGTAGTGGCTTCAGAGCAAATTGACCGATATAACCAGCAAAAATGGCAGCGGGTTTCTTGAAAGCTTCAAGAAAGTCCTTTTCACTTGAATTGACTCCAACAGCAAACATTAAAAATCCTAATGCAGGGGCATAGTACCTAGAAACGGCAAACATCACGGTAAATATGAGAACATACGACGAGGTTAAAAATTAAGGAGTTTGGACTTTTTGGTGTGCACTCTGCAACTATTTGTCTCATAATACCTTTTTCTCTAACTTCCTAGATAGACAACGTGAGACCAAATCGGTGCAAATATTGAATAGCAGACTTCTGCCAAGATCCAATTCTATACCTCCATCTTTTTCTAGAGGGGACGAATTGGTAAAAAAATAGATATGTTCACGGAAAACTTTCAATAAAGGAATTACTCTGACCTCTGGCATGAGTCTCTATGACACCTCCTGCTACAACTAATGCCAATTGGTTTAGTTATAGAAGCCTCAGTATACATTTATAAGGATAAAGTCAAATGATATGATCAAGCCACGAAACTTTGACCAAGTCTAGCAGAGAGATATAACTTATAAGTCCTCTAGAATGCAATTAATGATTTGTGCTGGCAAAATTTATATGAGTTTCTCCTTGGAATGAGTTGTTGATTCTAGTATACATGATAAGTAATCCAAACAAACAAAAGTCTGAACAAAACTCTTCTTTCAGAAAGCGATCAAATGCATACATTTTGAAATTCTCCGAATTATTCACTTTAATAATGTGTATTACAAGACTCAAAAGTATCTTACAACTGTTTATTTATGTAGTTCAACAACATAAAGATGCCACCTAGTTCACGAATGCAAAGGAAATATTTTCTTCTATTTAACTAATTTGCATAGACAGTATATAACACCTCCAAAAGTAGAACTTAAGCTCCAAATTAAAATTAAAAATGCTCTTGCTTGCTTTTAAACAAAATATAAATGTACTTGCTTCATGCAGTAACCAATGTTACTTAAACGTCAAACAGGGAAAGTAATTACATGTCAATTGAATTCTTTGTCTAGCAGACAACAGTAATTAATAAGATCAAAATTCAGAAACAAGTGCGAACGTCCGATAGGTTATCAGACCTATTGCAAAACTTTTTGGAAAAGTGAAAAGTAAGATATCATGAGATACTAGAGGAAGAGAACAAAATAATGAGAAAAAAAAGCACCGATTGAATGATAGACAAACCTGTTGGTAAACCAAGTAAAAGAAGGTGGATAGATAAGAGCCAAAATTGTGCTAGCAAGAACCACATGGGGGAGGAAAGAGTTTGCTCCCTTCAAAATTGTCAAAAAGGCGTTCTCTTTTTGTTTCAAATTCTGTAATATCAAAATGTCTATTGTTAAAAAAAGAAAGAAAAGGAAGACAACTTAAATGCAAATACTACATATTAAAGATAGTCAAATCCCACAAATCAATCGTCGGCTTCAAAACATACAAGAAAACAACATAACCCCCTTTCCCCTATTATGTTTCTTTTCCTTCTCAAAAATATCGAGAGGTTTAAGAATAAAAATATGAGCTAATCAACCTCTTTGATTCACAATTTCAAGGGAAAGAAGCATTAGAAACATTAGAAATGTACTCAAACCATAGAAACCATTACCTTCACATAGAAATGTCTTCAACTAGTAATAACAGTCAGTACATCAGCTTGAAATGGCTAAAGGAACCAAAAAAATTGCTTCCTATATTAACTACTTCTCATATCTGGAACTTTATCCATATAAATACAGAATTTTTCTATGTTTTATAAGGGTGATGTCTGGGCAAGCTTGCACACACCTCGACTATTCCACTCAGTATCTTCTACCTCTCACCAACACAAGTAGCGGATAACTCTGTTGGCTAAGGCTTAGATAAATGGAAAAAACATCACGTAGGGTATTTTTATCTCTGTTAGTTTAAATCGTGGTTTCTCATGATTTTCTTCCCATTTTATTGTCCGCTAGACCACACCCTTGGATGCTAGAGAATTTTCCATATCAAACTCGTTTTTTTATGCAATGATGGTATTCATAGCCCTACCTCTCAAAGAAAAATGGTTGTTGCCAGTAAATTAACAAGTCTCTCATTGCTCAATTCCACATACAAATACAAGTCAAATTCACAAGAACATACAATTGAACTTTGAGTAGATGGCTCAAGAAGTTAAAATGGAAAACCTCAAGTGATTCAAAGTCATTAGGCCCAAGCGGATCTGAGAAACTTTCTGAGATACATCTAGTAACCAAAAGTCCTGAATTACCATCTATACAAAAAAAGATCACATTCATGAGCAAGAAAAAAGACATTATTAGCTAAAACTTTGAGCAAAGTATTACAATTGAGTTTAGAAAACACTTACTTGGCAATGTGGATTGTATAGCTGATGGAAACCCCACCAATCGTACCCCTTCAAGAACCCAAATACAAATTGGACTAATTCATTAAAAGGGACAGTAGAAACACACTTGATACTGAAAAATAAAACAATCACAAAATCTGAGAACTTTTCTGAGATACATCTACTAAACAACCGTCTTGAATTACCACCTATATAAAAAGATCACATTCATGACCTAAAAAAAGTACATTATCAACTTAACTTGAGAAGCAAAAACATCTCAACTTTGAGCAAAATAGAACATATTGAATTTTAAGAAAAACACCTAACTGACAATGTGGATTGTATAGTTGAAACCCCCACCAATCGTACCCCTTCAAGAATCAAGAAACATAAGTACAAGTTGGACTAATTCATCAAAAGGGGTAGTAGAAATAAACTTGATATTGAATAAAGATTATAAGAATCTCTCCATTTTTACTTTTTATACTTATAAGTAAAGAACACATTATCAACTGTACTTTGAGAAGCAAAAAGATTCAAAATTTGAGCAAAATTCAAATAGATTACAATTGAACTAATTTATTAAAAAGGGCAGTAAAAATACACTTGATATGAAAAACAACAACAACAAACCCAGTGAAATCCCACAAAGTGGAGGTCTAGGAATGGTAGGGTGTATGCAAACCTTACCACTACCTCTTCGAGGTAGAGAGGCTGCTTCTGAAAGACCCTCGGCTCAAGCGAATCAAAGCAATAATCAAAAAGAAAACCATGTGAGCTAATAGCAAAGTAGTGCGGAGCATATATGCAAGAAACTGTAACATTAACGACAAGGTGCAATCACCTAAACCTAGTAAACCACATATGATAATCAGAAACTCGAAACCAAAGACTAAATGAATATGCTAATACTACGGCCGACACTTCATATGAAAAAAATAAATCACAAATCTCTTTTTCCTTCACCAATCATACCCCTTCAAGAACCTAAGTACAGTTTGACTGTTGAGAAGCAAAAAGATTCAAACTTTGAGGAACATAGATAACAATTGAGTAAAATAAAACACACCTACTAGCTATTTATTGTATAGATGGGGGAAACTCCTTCAAGCACAAAAGTACAAATTGGACTAATTCATCATAAGGGGCATTATAAATACACTTGATACTGAAAAAAATATCACAAAATCTCTTTTTTCTTTCATCAATCATACCCCCTTCAAGAACCCATTTACCCAAGTATAGTTTTACTGTTGAGAAGCAAAAAGATTCAAACTTTAAGCAAAATAGTATCAATTGAGGTAAAAAAGAGAAAGAGGGAAGTTACACATTTGGTTGCTCATCTACATCAGCTAGACAATACACAAATATTATGGCAATTTTTGTTTTTGGGCCAGCAACTATTTATGTCAATTTCCCCAAAAAGAAAAAAATCTACTAAGCAATGTGGATTGTATAATTAAGGGATTCCCTTTCAAGAACTCAAGTACAAGTTGGACTAATTCATTCAAAGGGGCAGTACAGATACACTTGATATTATAAAAAAATTTCACAAATTCGCTTTTTTCTTTCATCAATGATACCACAAAAAGAACCCCAAACTGGACAAAACTATCAAAAGGGTAAGCATAAATACACATGAATATTGAAAAAAAAATCATAAAAATCTCTCCTTTTTTTATTACTTATAAGTATAAAAACAAACAAACCTGAGGAGTGGAAGCATTTCTTGGGAAAAGAAACAATTGGGTGTTGATGAAAACAAGGTAGAGATTTGTGAAGTGAAGGAGAATCAAGAATCTTGAAGCCTTGATGATTCTGCTGAAAAAGAAGAAATTTAATACTCATTTTTTTTTTTTTTTTTTTTTCAGTTTTTGATTTTGAGAGAAACTATAAAAAGGAGACTTGTGTATATGGCTTTCTTTTTCTGGGGTTTATATAATAGGATTCAAAGTGGTTCAATTTTTAGGGAAAATGACAAAAAAATCTGAGGTTTAAGTATTTTAAATTGTTAATTATTGTGACTTATAATTTATTTTTATTTTTTTTACATATTTTACAAATATATAAATTTTATTTCAAAAAAATTGAAGATTTTATATGTAAATTCCAATTAAATTTAAATTATTTGACTCTTAAAAAATAAAAAATGTCAGATAAATTGAAATAGAAATCAAGTATTTATGAAAGAGGTCTGTTAGATTGGACTAGTGGACTAGATCTATAAGAGGAAAATTAGCTGGTTTTGTTAATTTTTAATTTATTTTTAGAGTCTAATGCAGTTTTTGTACGCTAATTTATGCTATTTCATATTTAAAAAAACTGTGTCTAGTGTAAATTTTGTGTTACATATTTTAGAGTTTAATAAGATTTTCTTGATGTTTTTGATTATTTATCTTCCTTTTGTCTTTATCAAATCTAATAAACATAAATTCTTAAATATTTAACAGAAACTAAAAGTATTATGTTTGGTGAACTTAAAGGAACAATACTGTTACATACTTAAATTAAATGACTATTTTAAACTTACTCTCAATATATGGGACCACTTTGTAATTTTCTTCAATTTTTAGCTATCTATTACTACCTCCATTCGATTTAAAAAAAGAATCATATATTTTTATAAATTTTAAATTTCTCATTTTATCTTTAATGAAATTATGTATTGTCACAAAAATAATTATTTTATAATTTATTTTAAATTATAAATTTTGGAAAACTTATAATTTCATATCTATTTAAATATCGTCACATAAATAGTTTGTGTTCTTAGGGACCAAATCTCCTAGCAACCTACAAAAATTAGACGACAAACATAAATGGATAACGACCTTGTTAGGCTATAAAAAAAAGATTTAGACCCTATCATCCACGCAACCCACCCTACCCCTACCCACTCCTCATTTACTTGTTGTTGAATAGTAGATTCCGTACTGTTGTAAATATAGATGTTGTTAGCTTAAAGAGTGAAAATTATAGATGATATTCGAAGCATTTTATCAACAATGTGCATATTTAAGGATATATCAAGACATTCTTTAAGAAACACCTGTCGAAGTATGAAGTTTATAGCCTAAATTATTAGGCACATTATAATATTGAGTTTTTTTTAAAAAAAAATTCAACTTTTAAAAATATTTACTATCACGTACCTCAATAGCTATATATAATATTATATCTGAGAAAAAAATACTATATATAATATATTAATTATCTTGTATAAAGTGTATATAATTATAAAGTGTTTATATACAAATATCAGTAAATCATGTTTTTATATACAAAGTATAGGCTACATGGATTTAATGTTGAGAAGTTTTATAAGTTATCTTAATATGATGGCAGGATAAAGTTGGATGTATGGAGCTAGGACAACACTTCTTGTTGAGGTGGCCGGAGTCGATATGAGACGGTTTGATTAGTTATTTTATAAAATTTATATTATCTTTAAGAAAGATTATTTTATTTTGTATCTTTTAAATAAAAGGTGCATGAATTAAATGAGATTGAAGATAAGTAATTCAATGAAAATCGAAGAACGTTGATGACAAGTGCATTAATTGAGTTGGTGACAAGGCATCAAGGAAGTTGGAGACAAGTACATCAAAAATATTAAAAGTTAGTGACGAATGCATCAACAAATTAAAATACAACTTTGAAATACGAAAGAGAGGTTGTTTGAGATGGACCTTTTAAATTTCAAGACAAATAGAGTTCAAGGACGACTTTTGAAAAATACGTTCTTAGAAAATGTATTTACTCATTTGATGGACACTTAACTAAGTAACTAACATGTTGCTCAATTGATAATTCCAAAGACTTCAGTATTTTATGTCAATAATAACAGATCCACATGGAACATAATTTAGTGCAATTTTTTTGTTTTTTGTTTCTGACAGGTAATAACGTTGTGCTACAACTTTATCTATTAAAAAAGACACAAGATCTTAATTAAAGGCAAGTCATGGTCATTTTAGGAAAACAGAAAAGTGAAGTCAAGTAAGAATTTACGATATTTAAATTTGATCTCAGCTGACAAGTATAACCACTTCAATTATGAGAATGGATAATTAAACACATCAACTCGTCTCCACTTTGTTAGTTGAACATTCCAACTTATAAAATAATCATCTAGACACTCCAAAATTGTTGGGTCATGTCGGGTGTTCATGAGATACAATGGAGACGAGTTGAGTATTTAGTTGTTGGTTGAGATCATGAGGCATCTAGATGTGCACCCTCAAAATTTGAATGCTTATTTGTTAAACTGAGGTCAAATTTGAGTGTCTATTTTATGTATTATGCCTCTTGATATCAACAATGGGCCATTCGAAGAACCATCAAGGGGGTGTGGTTAGATGGTTGTGCTCTATCCACCTCTAATTAACTAGAAACTTCGATTCAAGCCTTGAGAATGAAGAATTTCTTAATAGAAGTGTTTTACCTCTCTTAGTAAGTCTATCAGCCCTAAGAGTACGTGCTTTACAGGTAAATTCCCTTAGTAACCACTTTTCAACCCTTGTAGTATTTTGAACATATATAGAGTTTCACCAGTATAATTTGAAACTTCATGACGGTAGCTATTTTGGTGAGTTTTAGACTCCTATAAAACTCTTTTCCTCATACCCAACTCCTCCCAAGCACTTTGTGGTCAAATTTGGCTGAGTACAAACATATACAAGTTGGCACATTGCATTCTAAGAAATCAATTCCGCAATTCTTTCTTCTAGTAAAATTCATATTAACATCACACTTCTTGATCACTACTTAAAAAAAAGAAAGACGTTCTAACGCACAAAGCATCTCACATTAGCAGAGTCTGGAGAAGGGTTGTACTTCAAGGGATGTGATGTAAATAGTCTACCTTGATGCAAGCATTAACGTCTGATTTCACGGCTCAAACCGGTGATCTATAGGTCACACAGAAACATCTTGATCACTACTAATTGAGAAGAAAATAAGATTATATTTGGTGACTCTAAGTTCAAAATTCTCTACATGGTATCAGAGCTAGGTCCATTCTCATTTAGGCTGCTGTCCACGCTCCAATTGCGCCTCTGGGCGTGAAGGAGGTGTTAGAGTTGGTTAAAGTCTCACATTGGTTGGAGAATGTACTAGTAGTCTGCTTATATGGACTTGGGCAATCCTCCGCTCATGGGGTTGAATTAGGCTTAAGTCTCATATCTTTACGCAACTTAACTAAGAAATATCAAACCTGAATAGTATTAGCAAGTTGAGCGAAGGTCTATCAGAAACAACATCTCTACCTCTTACAAAGTAGGGGTAAGGTCTGATTACACCCCACCCTCTCCGGATCCATTTGTGGGATCACAATGGGCATGATGTTGTTGTTGTAATTGCAAGTTTAGCATATAAATTGTCAATGAATTCTCATTGTCTATATCATATATGTTGCTACATTCAAGCTCATATAACTCCAATACTAAATTTAAACTTTGTAGTGTAGTTTTGCAAGTGGAAATTTAGTCATAATAAAGAAGATTATCGAAACAAGCTTTGCCATGTGGTCATTAAGACTAATCACTTCTAGAAAACCATTTAATTAGACTAATACACATCTACTAATTGTATTTTAAACAAGAGGGGATCTATTGAATAAACAATTCAAAAACTTGCAGGGTAAGATCACTATATATAGTAGTAGTTCAAATAATGCAAAAATGTATCAAACTCTACTTTCCAAAGTATCATTTGTTCAAAATACCTTTCTCATAGCCAACTAGTAGAAATGAAAATGTTGAAAATTGTTGAGATGTGCACATTTTACATTCTAGTTCATTGTCCATTTTTCTGTTATTCACTGTAGTAGTTAGTTATAACTGTTTTCAGGTGTAATTAGTTAGAAAAGTGATTAGGTGTCAATAATGAGAATTAGTTAGTTGTGAGAATATTCTAGAATGAGTGATGTATGTATATAAGCGACAATCACGTGTAAAGTACTTTGAACAATAACAGAAATAATATCTTCTTCTTCTTCTTCCTGATTCCTTCTTCTTCATAGATTCATCAATGGAGGATTGAGTTAATTAGAGTTTTACATGGTATCAGAGCAGTCGATACTGGCTGTGTAGAAGACGACAATGGCGGCTATCAAGATAGATCAGAATGATCCTTTATACATAGGTCCATCAGATGCTTCAGGTGCAGCGTTGATTCCTATCAAATTGACTGGATCTGAGAATTATGGAATCTGGAGTCGATCGATGCGTATTGCGTTATTGGGAAAAAGGAAGTATGGCTTTGTTACGGGAGCTTGTAGTCGAACTCTGTATCCAGATGCATTACACGAGCAATGGGAGACTTGTAATGCTATAGTCCTCTCATGGTTAATGAGTACGGTCAGTGAAGAACTTCTAAGTGGTATTGTATACGCCACAACTGCTTACACTGTCTGGGAAGACTTGAAAGAGCGATTTGACAAGGTCAATCGATTGAGAATTTATCAACTGCATAGGGAGATCCACACACTTTCACAAGGTATTGACTCTGTCTCTACTTACTTTACTAAATTGAAGAATTTATGGGGAGAGTTTGATGCACTGGTTCCTTCACCAAGTTGTGCTTGCCCAAAATCAAAGGAATATGCAGATCACATGTATCAGATGCGCCTAATTCAGTTTTTGAGTGGTTTGAATGAGTCCTATGATCAAGCTCATAGACAAATTCTACTGAAAGGTGTAACTCCTTCTATCAATCAGGCATATGCCATGATTATAGAGGATGAAATTCAACATTCAGTTGTGTAGCTGCTGCGTGTGAGAAACCTGATGCAACATCTCTTGCAATGCAAGTTAACAGAGGTCATGTGTTCAATACTGGAAATCAGAATTATAAAGGAAGGAAGTGTGAATATTGTCATTTTACTGGTCACACTAAGGAGAATTGTTACAAACTGATTGGATATCCTGCTAACTGGAAACAAAGAAGAAAATCTGGTTATAACAGTGGTAACTCAAGGGGACAACCTGAATGACTCTGGAGGACAAAATAATGAAGGATTTGGAAATTTTGGTGGTAATAGTCCAAATTTTGGTGGTAATAGAGGCAACACTGGGCAACTCTCAGCAAATGTGACTGCTGGCTCTAGAGATCAGGTGGATCACACTAATACCAACAGTCAAGAAGTGAACAATGCTTTTATGGCTAAGGCACATGGATTCACTGATGGAGAATATCGACAAATTATGGACATGCTGCATAAAGACTACAAGGAGGTGAAGCAGTCCAATATGACAGGTAAGGCTACTTGTTTCTCATCCAATGTTTCTTCACATACTTAGATAGTAGACTCTGGTTGTTCTCATCATATTACAGCCGATAGAAAGTTGTTAACCACCAGTAGATGTTTAGATAAGTCTCAAGGAGAAAGAGTAAATTTGCCCACAGGAGATAAGGCTGAAATATCACATATTGGAGAGGCATGTATGTTTAATTCTGAAACTGTGAAGGATGTACTGGTTGTTCCTGACTTCAAGTTCAACTTACTGTCAGTGTCCAAAATAACCAAGGAACTCTCCTGCTTTGTTTCCTTTTACCCTGACTTCTGTGTGTTTCAGGATCTTTACAGTGGCAGGGTGAAGGGGATTGGTAGGGAGGAAGGAAGTTTATATTTTTTCAAAGGTGCATGTGGAGAAACAAAACACAGTGGAGTTCAAAAGCATCCGAGGATAGCAGCAGGAGTATCAAAGCAGGATTGTGGCTTATGGCATAGAAGACTTGGTCATCCTTCATCCCATACCTTGAAGTGTTTAGATTTACTTCATAATAATAAGGATGCAGAATCTCTCAATAATTGTTCAGTCTGCCCATTAGCTAAACAGACTAGACTACCATTTCCTATTAGTGAGTCTAGATCATCTATGTTTTTTGACATTGTGCACATGGATCTTTGGGGACCCTATAAGGTTCCCACCTTTGACAAGAAATACTATTTTCTAACAATCGTTGATGATCATAGTAGATACTCTTGGATTCATTTACTTCAGCTTAAATCTGAAACTATTGTAGCCATTAAAAGTTTTTTTCATATGATTAAGACTCAGTTTGGTCTCACTATCAAAGCAGTCAGGACAGACAATGGCACAGAGTTTTTTAACTCTCAGTGCAGGGAATTATTCATGACCTTAGGAGTTACACATCAGAGCAGTTGTCCTTATACACCACAACAGAATGGTGTTGTTGAAAGGAAGCATAGACAGATCTTGAATATTGCCAGGGCCATCAGATTTCAATCTTCTATGCCATTGAGAATTTGGGGTATCTGCATTAAGGCTGCAGTATATTTAATGAACAGACTACCCTCTTCTGCTATCAATGGCAAGAGTCCCTATGAAATGCTATTTTCCAAACCTCCTAACCTGAGTCATTTGAGAGTGATAGGTTGTCTTGGTTATGCTTCTGTAATTCCCAAAGGTGACAAGTTTTCAGAAAGAGCCACACCTGCTGTCTTGATGGGGTACTCAGACACACAGAAAGGCTACTTATTGTTGAATCTACATACACAGAAGTTGTTTGTTCATAGAGATGTCATTTTTCAAGAACACACCTTTCCTTTTGCTTCATCATATTCTCTTGCAGATAAGACAATTGTATTACCTCCTACTTGTTATGATGAGTTGTTACCTAATGAGATCTCTCATTCAGCTACTTCTTTTCATGTTGGTGATATTTCTGAAGGGGACGTTATTCCACAAGCTACAGACTCTCATGACTTGCACAGTCCTGACTCACATGTTGTTCCTTTGGTTGAAGAACCCCATGACTCCCCTGTACCTATTGTTCCTCTCAGGAAAACCAGCAGATTAACTAGACAACCCATTTGGATGAAAGACTACACAGCTCCTGGAAAGAGTACATGCAGTAAGTATCCTCTTGCCAATCATCTCTCATACAATAATGTTTCTCCACATTATCATAGCTATCTGGCAAAATTTTCTACCTTAGTTGAACCTCAGACTTTTAAACAAGCTGTTAAAGATGATAGATGGATTCAAGCCATGAAGCTAGAAATACAAGCTCTTGAGGACAATAAAACTTGGCAAGTAGTTGACTTACCACAGGGCAAGAATACTGTAGGATCAAAATGGGTGTACAAAATAAAATACCTGGCCAATGGTGAAGTGGAAAGGTTCAAAGCAAGACTAGTGGCTAAAGGGTATAGCCAACAAGAGGGCCTGGACTACCATGACACTTTTTCTCCTGTTGCAAAGATGGTCATTGTTAGATGTGTCATTGCCTTAGCTGCTTCTAAGAATTGGTGTTTATATCAAATGATTGTGCATAATGCTTTTCTACAAGGGGATTTAGAGGAAGAGGTTTACATGGAGATGCCTGAGGGGTTCAGAAGCCCAGGTCCAACCAAAGTCTGCAAACTCATTAAGTCCTTGTATGGCCTTAAACAGGCCTCTAGGAAGTGGAATATTAAGCTCACTTCTTCCTTATTAGCTGCAGGCTTCATTCAAAGTGCTCATGACTACTCCTTATTCACTTTAAAGAAGCCCGAGGGGATGGTGATTGTTTTGATCTATGTTGATGACTTACTTATTACTGGGGATAGTGAGGTATTGATCAAAGTGACAAAACAAGTGTTACATCAGCAGTTTAAACTTATGGATTTGGGACAACTCAGATATTTTTTGGGGATTGAAGTTTTGCGATCGAAGGCAGGGATAATTCTGAACTAAAGGAAGTACATTTTGGAGCTTATATCTGATACAGGACTTAGTGGTGCAAAGTCTGTGGCTACTCCACTAGAGTCTAATCTAAGATTGACTTCAATAGAGTTTGATCAAGCTACTGGGCTACAAGGAGATGATGCTTTAACAGACATTTCAGTTTATCAGAGATTAGTGGGTAAATTGATGTATGCCACTATCACAAGACCTGATATTAGCTACGCAGTCCAGACAATTAGCCAATTCATGCAACATCCCAAGAAGTCACATTAGGAAGCTGCTATCAGAATTGTGAGATATCTAAAAGGAACAGTTGGTCAGGGCATTTGGTTACAAGCTCAGCCGGCCACAACATTAACATGTTGGTGTGACTCAGATTGGGCTGCATGCCCTAATACTAGAAGGTCTATTACTGGATATATAATGAAGTTTGGAGAGTCTTTAATATCATGGAAATCAAAAAAACAGCAAACTGTTTCTAGAAGTTCAGCTGAAGCTGAGTATAGAAGTATGGCTTCAGCTGTGGCAGAGGTAATTTGGCTTGTGGGATTATTCAAAGAACTTGGTGTACCCATTCAGATGCCTGTAACAGTATTGAGTGATAGTAAATCTGCTATTCAACTAGCAGCAAACCCCATATTTCATGAAAGGACTAAACATATTGAGATTGATTGTCACTTCATTAGGGATAAAATCAAGGCTGGTTTAGTTCAAACTGCATACATACACACCCAACAACAACTAGCTGATCTATTGACTAAAGGATTGAGTCATGCTCAACATCTGCACTTATTAAGCAAGCTGGGAGTACTGAACATTCTCCACCCTTCAGCTTGAGGGGGAGTGTTGAGATGTGCACATTTTACATTTTAGTTCATTGTCCATTTTTCTGTTATTCACTGTAGTAGTTAGTTATAACTGTTTTCAGGTGTAATTAGTTAGAAAAGTGATTAGGTGTCAATAATGAGAATTAGTTAGTTGTGAGAATATTCTAGAATGAGTGATGTATGTATATAAGCGACAATCACGTGTAAAGTACTTTGAACAATAACAGAAATAATATCTTCTTCTTCTTCCTGATTCCTTCTTCTTCATAGATTCATCAATGGAGGATTGAGTTAATTAGAGTTTCACAAAAATCCTTCTTGTTATTTTTGCTGTACTTGGTTATTTTTCATGGCCTAGTATCCAGAGCGATTTGGAGACGTACATAGTTCAAGTCGAATCTCCAAAAAGCCAAATTTCCGTTCAATCATCAAGAATGGGGTTGGAGAGTTGGTATAGTTCTTTCTTGCCAAAGACTATAGCAACCGCTGGCTCAGATGAAAAGCCGCGATTGATATATTCATATCATAATGTGATGAAAGGCTTTGCAGCAACATTATCAGCAGAGGAAGTGAAAGAAATGGAGAAGAAAAAGGGCTTTATATCCGCAAGACCACAGACGATATTGCCACTACACACTACACATACTCCAAATTTTCTTGGATTGCAACAGAACATGGGCTTGTGGAGGGATTCCAGCTACGGAAAGGGTGTGATCATCGGAGTTTTAGACACCGGGATCTCACCTGACCATCCTTCATTTAGCGACAAAGGAATGCCTCCTCCTGCTGCTAAATGGAAGGGTGGGTGTGACTGGAACTTCTTTACAAAGTGTAACAACAAGCTCATTGGCGCGAGGACTTTTCTGGAAAACGGTAATTCGCCATTAGATGATAATGGACATGGTACACACACTGCCAGCACAGCTGCAGGAGGTTTTGTGAAAGGTGCCAATGTGTTTGGGAACGCTAATGGTACCGCGGTTGGGATTGCCCCTCTTGCTCACCTTGCCATTTATAAGGTCTGTGATTCGTCCGGTTGCTTTAACAGTGACATTCTAGCTGCCATGGATACAGCTATTGATGATGGGGTCGATATCCTATCCCTTTCCCTCGGTGGACGTAGTAAGCCATTCTATAATGATGTTGTTGCACTCGGTGCGTTTACTGCAACACGAAGAGGTATTCTTGTAAGTTGCTCTGCCGGTAATACTGGTCCATATGATAGCTCATAGCACCTTATCAAATGAAGCTCCGTGGATTCTGATTGTAGGTGCAATCACTCTTGACAGGAAACTCAAGGCAACTGTTAAGCTCGGAAACCACAAAGTATTCGAGGGTGAATCAGTATTTCATCCAAAGGGTCACAATCCATCATTTTTCCCATTGTTTGATCCTGCACTGAATGCAGCTGACTTAGACAGCCATTATTGCGGAACAGGTACACTGAATGACCCTGACATTGAAGGAAAAATAGTTGTGTGCATGGATGGTGGTGGTTATTCCAGGATTGGAAAAGGACAAGCTGTAAAAGATGCTGGCGGTGTTGGCATGATTATCTACAATGGACCAAATGGTGGTTTCACTAAGTTAATTAGCCGATGATCACGTCCTTCCAGCTTTGTTTATTACTTATCAAGATGGTTTGAATATTCTTGCCTACATGAACTCAACATCAGAACCAATTGCAAGATTTTCGTTCCATGGAGCAACAATCGGAGATAAAGATGCTCCTGTGGCTGCTTCATTTTCTTCTCGCGGAGCTAGTCCTGGAATCTTGAAACCTGATATTATTGGTCTTGGTGTTAAAACTCTTGCTGCTTGGCCTACCTCCACACACACAAAATCTACCTTCAATATTATATCAGGCACCTCTATGTCTTGTCCTCACCTCAGTGGAGTAGCAGCATTGCTGAAAGGCACACACCCAACTTGGTCCCCTGCAGCTATCAAATCAGCAATCATGACAACTGCTAACACAGTGAACCTCGCCAACAATCCCATCTTAGATGAAAAGCTCCTTCTGGCTAACATCTTCGCTATTGGTGCAGGACATGTCAATCCATCAAGAACTAATGATCCAGGACTAGTTTACGATACTCCATTTGATGACTATTTGCCTTACCTATGTGGTTTAAATTATACAAATGGACAGATAACAGACCTTCTACAACATAGGGTGGATTGCCAAACAGTGAGAAGTATTTCTGAAGCACAACTAAATTATCCTTCATTCTCCATCAAACTTGGAACAAGTGCTCAAACATATACAAGAATGGTGACTAACGTTGGGGTTGCAAAATCATCTTACACTGTGGAAATAGGTCCTCTACCAGGAGTTTCAGTGATTGTTACGCCTTCTACCTTGAACTTCTCAAAGTTAAACCAGAAGTTGGAATATCAAGTGACCCTTTCAATAAGAGCTAATAGCTCAAACAATGACGTTATTCAAGGATTCTTGAAATGGACTAATAATAAGCACTCTGTAAGAAGTCCAATTGCAATTGTGATAGACACTGCAAGATTGGATTTCTAGCTTCTTTTTTTTTTTTTTTCTTTTTCTTGTAAGTGCTTGAGCTGAGGGTCTACCGGATTCAGCCTCTCTACCTCCACAAGGTAAGGCTGCGTACACTCCACCCTCCTCAGACCCCACTTTTGGGATTACACTATGTATGTTGTTCTTGATTTTTTATTGTTAGTGATCAGTATTACAATGTAAAAGGATCCTATGTAATGGTTTCGATCCAAAACGTTGATTAAATGCTAAAAGTATTCACATTCTATTTGGCGAGAGAATAAAAGATGTCTTTGTGGTTATCACCAACTTGGCGAGATTAATACTTTTGCAGTTTAGTTTTTTACCATAAAGTGCTAATTATCCAACAAAATAATTTGAATTTTTATTCCATCTACAGAGGCAGTACTGGTGCATCAAGAGATCTGAATTTTTAGTTTTATGTCCATTTTACAAGAGATCTGAAAATGTTGTTTTCTTTTATTCATTTGTAAATGACCAAGCGATCTTAATTCCTCCGATTAGCAGCCATTTTTTTTTTTTTTTGAAAAAACATACTTTTATTCATCAAGATTGCAGGTACAATTCCGATTAGCAGCCATACTTTTTCAATTGTGTTCATATTATTGTTGAAAATATAAACCTATACACATGTTAGTATTAATTATGTGTCTTGGTTTATGAAATACATGTGGTAACATTTTTGATGCTGTGAAAATGTAACATGCAAATTATTCAAATATATTCTTGTCATACATTGTTCCAATTACTAAAATGAGAAGAAAAATAAAACTAGAAACCAATTTTAGGCTGTAGCACAACTGCAATTGGGCTTCTTACAGAGTACTTTTTACTACTCCATTTCAAGAAACCTTGAACAATACCACTATTTGGGCTATTATCTCTTCTCGTAAACGTCACTTGGTATTTCAAATTCTGGTTCAACTTGGAGAATTTCAGTATAGAGGGCTTAACAGTCACAGAAACTCCGGGTGGTAAAGCTATTTCCACACTGTAAGATGATTTAGCTTCCCCGACATTAGTCACTGTTCTAGTATACGTCTGAGAAATGTCTCCGAGTGTGATGGAGAATGACGGATAATTTAGTTGTGCTTCAGGAATGTGTTTCACTGACCTACAATCCACTTTGCGTTGCATAAGGTTTCCCATCTGACGATTTGTGTAATTCAAACCGCACAGGTAAGGCAAGTAGTCCTTAAAATGAGTGTCGTAGATCAGTCCTGGATCATTAGCTCTTGATGGATTGACATGTCCTGCACCAATGGCGAAGATGTTAGCTGGAAGGAGCCTTTCATCTAAGATGGGATCTTTGGCGAAGTTCACTGTGTTAGCGGTTGTCATGATTGCTGATTTGATAGCTGCAGGGGACCAAGTCGGGTGTGTGCCTTTCAGCAATGCTGCAACTCCGCTGAGGTGAGGACAAGACATGGAGGTGCCTGATATAATGTTGAAGGTAGATTTTGTGTTCTTTTTGTTGTCAACGGAGGTAGGCCAAGCAGCAAGAATGTTAAGACCGGGACCAATAATATCAGGCTTCAAAATTCCAGGACTAGCTATGTTTGGTCCGCGAGAAGAAAATGCAGCAATCACTGGAGCATCTTTATCTCCGATTATTGTTCCTTGAAATGCAATTCTTGCAATTGGTTTCGACGTTGAGTTCATGTAGTCAAGAATTTCCATTCCGTCTTTGTAGGTAATATGCAGAGCTGGAAGGACATGAGGATCAGAAAACTTAGTAAAACCATCATCAGCTGTATTAAAGATGATCATACCAACACCTCCGGCATCCTTTACAGCTTGTCCTTTATCAATCCTGGAATAACCTCCACCTGCCGAACACACAACAATTTTGCCTTTGATTTCAGGGTCACTAAGTGTACCTGGTCCGCAATAAAGGCTGTCAAAGTCGGTTTCATTCCGTGAAGGATCATACAAAGGGGAAAATGTTGAATTGTGACCCTTTGGATGAAATGCTGATTCGCCCTCGAGTATTTTTTGGTTTCCGAGCTTGACAGTGGCCTTGAGTTTCCTGTCAATAGAGCTTGCACCTACTGTCAGAATCCACGGAGCTTCATTTGATAAGGTGCTTTCGTATGGACCCTCATTACCAGCAGAGCAGCTTACAAGAATACCTCTTTTTGTTGCACTGTACGCTCCGAGTGCAATGGGGTCTTCATAGAACAACTTTCTATTTCCACCAAGGGAAATAGATAGGATATCTACTCCATCATCAATAGCTGCATCCATGGCAGCTAGAACGTCACTGTCGGAGCAACCAAACAAATCACAGACCTTATAAATGGCCAAGTGAGCAAGAGGGGCAATCCCAACCGCGGTACCATTAGCATTCCCATACACATTAGCACCTTTCACAAAACCCCCTGCAGCTGTGCTGGCGGTGTGTGTTCCATGTCCATTATCATCTATTGGTGAATCACTGTTTAGGAAAGTCCTTGCGCCAATGAGCTTGTTGTTGCACTTTGTAGTGAAGTTCGATTCACACTTTCCCTTCCATTTAGCAGGCGGATGAGGCATTCCTTTGTCGCTAAATGAAGGATGGTCAGGGGTAATCCCGGTGTCCAAGACTCCAATGATCACACCTTTTCCATAGTTAGAATCCCTCCACAAGCCAATGTTCTGTTGCAATTGAAGAAAACTCGGAGTATGGGTAGTGTGCAAGGACAATATCCTCTGAGGCCATGCAGATATAAAACCTGGTTTCTTCTCCATTTCCTTCAGTTGCTTCGCTGACAATCTAGCAGCAAAGCCTATGATAACATTATGATACGAATATATCAACCGCGGCTTTTCATCTAAGCCAGCGGTTGCTATGGTATTTGGCAAGAAAGACTTGTACCAGATCTCCAAATCCATTCTTGACGATTGAGTGGAAATTTGGCTTTCTGGTGATTCGACTTGAACTATGTATGTCTCCAAATCGCTCTGCATACTAGGCAATGAAAAACAAGCAAGTATACCAAAAATAACAAAAAATATTTTCATGGCTGCAAATGTGTTGAGAGAAAGGAAATTTGAACTGATGAATGATGTACACATAGAAAAGTGGAGTATATGTAGTACTACTCTGGCCCTTCAGTTTAATTTGATTGATAATCTTGTTTTATCAATAGGACCCCTCTTGTTAATTAGTCTAATTAATTGCTTTCCTAGAAAGGATTAGTATTAATGACCACATGGCAAAGGTTGATCTCATAATGTTCTTCTTAATTAAGAACAAATGTCCACTTGCAAAGCTGTAAGTTTTAACATGTTGGGCTATTTACATTTACAACTTGATGAATGATGACTGTTTCCATTGACAACCTTCTCTAGAATTTGTTATGTAACACCTTTTTTCTTGTTAAAACTATCCTTAGAGGATTGATTTCGACTTTTATGACCAATGTCCTGTTGTCTTTATCGACCAACACCCTTTGTGAAATGTAAATCAGCGCGTAGTTAATTTTTGTCTAAAAATCGCGTGTTTTTAGTTGTTTGTTAAGTTTTTTTTGGACAAATTAAAAGAGGGGATTCAAAGTATTTTATTATCTTGTCAATTATTAGTAGTGATCAAGACGTGATCTTATGAGTGAATCTCAAAGCAATTTCCTTTCAATTTTCATAGTCAATACAAAGACATGTGATGTTAATGTGAAAGCAATAAGGGGGTTGATTGTCCTGAGATTCTTGGAAGACTAATATTTTTATTAGCTATTAGTTTGTATTAATATCTTTCTATCTTTTAGTTAGAGGTTTCGGATCAAAAAATTTTTTGTTGGAAGTATTGTCCCTAAAAATGGCCCTACGATGCACGGATCCGACATCAAGTGTTGAAAAATCATGTTGGGAGTGTCACCCTCAAAAATGAGTTCTGCAGTGTGTGAAACTGACTTAGTGTTGAAACTGATTTTATAAATAAATAATAATAAGTCATTGATATGTTTTGAAAAAATGATAACTATGCTATTGCCATATTGATTTAAGCCCTCCGCCCGATTCACTATTCGTTTCAAGTTCATCTTAATGATAGACTTTGAAATGTGTGAATAGTTACAACATAGTCTTTTTGTTAAACTGGATAATCTCTCACATCTTATATGTCTCTTTTTTTTCTTTTGTTTTTTTTTTGGTTTCCTACCTGGTGTTTGGAACCCACAGTGGAGCTCCGACTAAATCCAGATCGCGCTCTGTAGGGCCCATTTGGGGGTGACGCTCCCAACAAGATTTTTTCCATACCTCGAGATAGAACTCGAGACCTTGATTAAGTATGAAGCAATCCAACTACTGCACCACAACCCATGTTGGCCTCTTTTGGTCTTCACTTGTTTGCTTTCGTCCCACTTCTTTCCAACTCATTTTTCTGGTTCAACAATTAGCCACCAAGCCCCCTACCAAGTGCTCACTCACTACAACATATTTTTTTATTTTATTTTTGTCAATTTTGTCAATTTGGCACATTGCATTGCAAGTAAGTGTATCCCGGCGCCATTCTCTCTTCTAACCCCACATGTTTTTGTTTTGAGATCCACTCATAAGATCACCTCTTCATCACTACTAATTCACAAGAAAATAAAATACTTTAATTTGTCCAAACCAACTTAACTAACAATTGAAAACATTCGAATTTTCGACGAAAATTTTGGAGGGAATCCATCGGAAATTCCACATTTTTGACGAATGTCCTTCGAAAACTGTTGTCGAAAATTTGTTGTGTTTTTAATGCCAAAATGGACTAGTTTACATTCGACAAAGGGCGTTGGTTAATTAAGATAGCAGAGCAGGATAATGATCATGAAAATTGAAATTGATTCACTAAAGATAGTTTTGACAAGAAAGAGTGTTAATAACTTCTAGATAAGGTTTGTCAAAGTAAATTATCAATTTTTTTAAAGTTCTCATTAAATGAGAACATTCATTATTCATCAAATTGTCATTGTCAATAGTCCAAGTGTAGTTAAACTTACAGCTTTGCAAGTAGAAAATTGTTCATAATTAAGAAGATTATTATGAGAATCAAGCTTTGCCATGTGGTCATTAAGACTAATCTTTTCTTGGAACTTGTTTAATTTAATTAATTACTTCACATTACCATCCTTTCCCTTTTTTCTCTTCTTTTTAAATTGTTACTTCAACTTTAGTTCTTTGATTCTCCTTTTTATATAACACAATAGTTGCTAATACTTTAATTAACAAGAGTAGTGGTAATGGTTAAACTATTCAAAAAACTTCCATTGGGAGTTTACCAAGTTTTGCACCTTCAATTTGTTGTTCTTTAATTTTTTTTTCCTTTAGGAATCAAACTTATGTCTAACGGGACATAAGTTGTGAGATATTATGATGCGAAAATATAAACTTATGCCTCACGAAAAAATTATTTGCCTTGAGAGTAATAATTAAAGACCAACACAAAATATGAGAGGTATATCAACTCTAAATCGCAAAATTGAGAGGTATATCAGACTTTTTTCCTTACTTTAATTAACAAGAGGGATGCTCATAATTAAACAATCAAATATTTGCAAGGCCAGAACACACTATATATACTGGTTGTACACTAATGCAAAAATATCAAACTCCACTTTTACTAGTTCAAAGTTCCATTCTCCCAACAAATTGGCAGATAGCCATGAAAATATTTTTTGTTATTTTTGGTATACTTGGTTGTTTTTCATGGCCTAGTATGCAGAGCGATTTGGAGACGTACATAGTACAAGTCGAATCTCCAGAAAGCCAAATTTCCACTCAATCGTCAAGAATGGATTTGGAGAGCTGGTACAAGTCTTTCTTGCCAAAGACCATAGCAACCGCTGGCTCAGATGAAAAGCCGCGGTTGATATACTCATATCACAATGTGATCATAGGCTTTGCTGCAAGATTGTCAGCGAAGCAAGTGAAGGAGATGGAAAAGACATCGGGCTTTATATCTGCGTGGCCTCAGAGGATATTGTCTTTGCACACTACACATACTCCGAGTTTTCTTGGATTGCAACAGAACATTGGCTTGTGGAGGGATTCTAACTATGGAAAAGGTGTGATCATTGGAGTCTTGGACACCGGGATTTCCCCTGACCATCCTTCATTTAGCGACAAAGGAATGCCTCCTCCGCCTGCTAAATGGAAGGGCAAGTGTGAATCGAATTTCACTAAAAAGTGTAACAACAAGCTCATTGGCGCGAGGACTTTCCCATTAGGCAGTGATTCACCGATAGATGATTTTGGACATGGTACACACACCGCCAGCACAGCTGCTGGTGGTTTTGTGAAAGGTGCCAATGTGAATGGTTATGCTAAAGGTACTGCTGTTGGGATTGCCCCGCTTGCTCACCTGGCCATGTATAAGGTCTGTCAACCGTTTGGTTGCGCTGACAGTGACGTTCTAGCTGCCATGGATGCAGCTATTGATGATGGAGTAGATATCCTATCTATTTCCCTTGGTGGAAGTAGCAGGTCATTCTATGAAGACCCCATTGCACTTGGGGCGTACAGTGCAGCACAAAGAGGTATTCTTGTAAGTTGCTCTGCCGCTAATAATGGTCCATATGAAAGCACCTTATCAAACGATGCTCCGTGGATTATGACAGTAAGTGCAAGCACTCTTGACAGGAAACTCAAGGCGACTGTTACACTCGGAAACCAAAAAGTATTCGAGGGTGAATCAGCATTTCATCCAAATGATCACAATTCAGCATTTTCCCCTTTGTTTGATCCTTCACTGAATGCAACTGACTTTGATAGCCCTTATTGCGGAACTGGTACTCTGAATGACCCTGAAATTAAAGGCAAAATTGTTATGTGCATGGTAGGGGGTGGTTATTCCATGACTCAAAAAGGACAAGCCGTAAAAGATGCAGGAGGTGTTGGTATGATTGTCATTAGTACAGCTGATTATGGTTTCACTATGTTTGCCGAAGCTCACGTCCTTCCAGCTCTGTATATTACCTACAAAGACGGAATGGAAATTCTTGACTACATGAACACAACATCAAAACCAACAGCAAAAATTTTGTTCCAAGGAACAATAATCGGAGATAAAGATGCTCCAGTGGTTGCTGCATTTTCTTCTCGCGGACCAAGCTACGCTAGTCCTGGAATCTTGAAACCAGATATTATTGGTCCCGGTGTTAACATTATTGCTGCTTGGCCTACCTCCATTGAAAACAAAACAAACACAAAGTCTACGTTCAACATTATATCGGGCACCTCCATGTCTTGTCCTCACCTCAGTGGAGTAGCAGCATTGCTGAAAAGCAAACACCCCACTTGGTCCCCTTCAGCTATCAAATCAGCAATTATGACAACCGCTTACACAGTGAACTTCGCCAATGATCCCATCTTAGATGAAAGGCTCCTTCCGGCTAACATCTTCGCTATTGGTGCAGGACATGTCAATCCATCAAGAGCTAATGATCCAGGACTAATCTACGACACCCAATTTAAGGATTACCTGCCTTACCTGTGTGGTTTGAATTACACAAATCGACAGGTGGGCAACCTCCTTCAACGCAAAGTGGATTGTAGGGAAGTGAAAAGCATTCCTGAAGCACAACTAAATTATCCTTCATTCTCCATCACATTCGGAGAAGTTTCTCAGACATATACAAGAACTGTGACTAACGTCGGGGAAGCTAAGTCATCTTACAGTGTGGAAGTAGCTTCACCACCCGGAGTTTCCGTGACTGTCAAGCCTTCTACTCTGAAATTCTCCAAGTTGAACCAGAAGTTGAAATACCAAGTGACGTTTACGAAAAGAGTCAACAGAACAAACGGCGGTGTTATTCAAGGATTCTTGAAATGGACTAGTAAGAAGCACTCTGTAAGAAGCCCAATTGCTGTTATGCTAGAGTCTACAATTGGTTTCTAGTTTTATGTTTCTGTATTCTGATTTTAGTAATTGAAACAATGTATTATGTTAGTGGTTCCAATAGATGTTGTTGAATAATAAGTAACAAAGTATTCACAAGTTACATTTTCATCACTTGTACGAGTTTCACAATATCAAAATGTTAAGTACTACATGAATTTGTACCAAGAAAAGGGCAGCTCAGCGCACTAAGCCCTCTCTATATGAGAGTCTAGGGAAGGGACGGACCACAAGGATCTATTGTACGCAGTCTTATCGTGCATTTATGTAAGGGACTTTTTCCATGGCTCTAACCCGTGAGCTCCTGGTCAAAAAGCAGCAACTTTACATGAATTAGTACAAATAGTTCTAATTCCAAAATTACTGAATACATAGTTTAACCCCTGAGATTGTAATTAAATCTCTCTGACATATTCCTCCTTCACGGGTATCACTTTACACGCCAAACATTTCTCGAAGTGTATCTAGTATACACCACTTAAGCTACGTGACGCTCACACATTCTATACATAAACAGGAGAGTGAATGCAAAAAAAATTGTTGAAAATGAAGGCAGCCTCTTAGTATAACTTTTTAAAGTGAGGTATATATAAAGGGGATGTAAGGGTTCTTCCTAGTTTTGTATAGAACTGAACCCATCGCCAAGGGCAGAGGTAGAAGCTCAGATACGGGTTCGATCTAGTAGCTTTTGGTCCAACAATATATTTGTAAAACTTGTTATTTAGAACCTAGTTTTTAGCTATTGAAGTCGTCCTTCTAAAACACACAATCTGTAAAATTGAAATCTTAACTCTGCTTTTGGTCATCACCACCATGTGAATCAATGGCGAAATCAGAATTTTCACCAAGAGGATTCAAAAAAAAAAAAAGTTGAGTGATTTTCCAATGGACCTTCCCTCGGAAATCCCAATAGACCTTTCTCACAAATTTCCATCTGAAATTCACATATCTTAATGCCAAACTGTGTACTAATTTACATTCCATAAAGGGTGTTGATCGACTAAGACAAAAGGACGGTCATCATAAAAGCTGAATCCGATCCTCTAAGGACTGTTTTGACAAGTAAAAGGTGTTAGTAACTTCTAGAGTAGCTTTGCAAATACAAATTTGTTTCTTAATTAAGAAGATTATAAGAATCAAGCTTTGGCGTATGGTCATTAATACTAGGAAAACGTGCAATTAGTACCAAACCGCGTTCTAACTAACATTCTATAAAGGGTGTTTGTTGATTAAGACAACAAGACACAATGGTCATTAAAATCATAATCGATAACTGATTTCACAAGTAAAAGATATTGAAGGTTTCTGGAGCATGTTTGTCAAATCAAATTACCAGAATTAGAAGTTCTTAATCAAAACAATCACCATTTATCAAATTGGCAATACCTCAAATGTAGTTAAACTAACAGCTTTACAAGTGGACATTTGTTCTTAATTAAGAAGTAGTTTATGAGAATTAAGCTATGATACATGGTCATTAACACTAATTATTTCTAGGAAAATGTTCAATTAGACTAACTAATTCACATTCCCATCTTTTCTTTCTTAATTGCTCCTTCAACTTTACTTCTTTTAACACACATTAATACTTTATTAAACAATCAAATATTTGCAAGGCCAGAGTACACTATAAATACTAGTAGTACCCACAATGCAAAAACATCAAACTCAACTTTCCTAAGTGTACATCATTAGTTCAAATTTCCTTTCTCTCAACACATTTGCAACAATGAAAATATTTTTTGTTATTTTTGCTATACTTGCTTGTTTTTCATGCCCTAGTATGCAGAACGATTTGGAGACGTACATAGTTCAAGTCGAATCACCAGAAAGTCAAATTTCCACTCAACCGTCAAGAATGGATTTGGAGAGCTGGTACAAGTCTTTCATGCCAAAGACCATAGAAACCGCTGGTTCAGATGAAAAGTCACGGTTGATATATTCATATCAGAATGTTATAATAGGCTTTGCTGCTAGATTGTCAGCGAAGCAGGTCAAGGAAATGGAGAAGAAACCAGGCTTTATATCTGCGAGGCCTCAGAGGAAATTGTCCTTGCACACTACACATACTCCGAGTTTTCTTGGATTGCAACAGAACGTTGGCTTGTGGAGGGATGAAAACTATGGGGAAGGTGTGATCATTGGATTATTGGACTCCGGGGTTACCCCTGACCATCCTACATTTAGTGATGAAGGAATGCCTCCTCCACCAGCTAATTGGAAGGGCAAGTGTGAATCGAACTTCACTGCAAAGTGTAACAACAAGCTCATTGGCGCAAGGTCCTACATAGAAGACAAACATTCACCAATAGATGATGATGGACATGGCACACACACCTCAAGCACAGCTGCAGGAAATTTTGTGAAAGGTGCCAATGTGTATGGGAACGCTAAAGGCACTGCAGTTGGGATTGCCCCTCATGCTCAACTGGCCATTTATAAGGTCTGTACTGATGGATGCTTGGAAAGTGACGTTTTAGCTGGCATGGATGAAGCAATTGATGATGGAGTTGATATCATGTCCCTTTCCCTGGGTGGAGCTAGCAGGTCATTCTATGATGATGCAATTGCACTTGGGGCGTACAGTGCAGCAAAAAGAGGTATTCTTGTAAGTTGCTCTGCGGGTAATGGTGGTCCATCCGATAGCACTTTATCAAACGAAGCTCTCGTGGATTCTGACCATAGGTGCAAGCACTATTGACAGGGAACTTAAGGCCACTGTTATGCTCGGAAACCAAAAACTATTCGAGGGTGAATCAGCATTTAGTCCTAAGGTTCCCATTTTGGAATTTTTCCCTTTGATTGATCCTTCATTGAGTAAACTCAACTTTTATAGCCCTTATTGCAAACCAGGTACTCTGAATGATCCTAAAATTAAAGGCAAAATTGTTATGTGCAAGTTAGGGAATGTT
>JAJOOR010002488.1:0-25793 GCA_036250505.1 Solanum acaule | reverse complement strand
ATTCACCTTGGATTACATTAATATACTTGAATGTTGTCACTACTATTGATCTTATGAACCTAAGGAGCAAGTACTTAGATCCTTTCAGATTTTAAGGATAATACTGAAATTGAATTGAAAGTGCACAATACACCTGATCTAAGATTCACCCATGAAGACTACGAAAAATGTTGCAAATTGTCATGGTACTGAAATTTTGTGAACAGGTAGCTTCATGCCTATATAATGGTTGCTTAAAAGATACTGTACGTTTCAAACCCATCAATTTGAATAGTAAATCTTTTTTGATGATACGTATTATTTATTGATGATTCGAAACAAAGTTTCAAGTGGCTAGGTACTGAACTAACAATGTTGTCTTTATCCCTGTTTTATTTTTTCAATAGACAAGTTTTAATAAATTTAGTTTGAGATATATTTTGAGCATGTTATTTGATTAATTATTTTCTTGAAATACAAGTGGTGAATTGACCTAGATATGTTTTCCAGTGATTGTGTGTTGAACTGTTTATCAAATTTTTGGTAGCTTAACTAGGTGATCATTAATGCATTTATTCATATTGTGCAGTTTGAATAAGACGTAACGGTTGAAATAAAGCTAGAGTTGTATCCGGTCAACAATCTATATTGTTTGTTTGCTTTTTCTTATCAATCAAATGTTGTAAAAAATTTAGTTTCTTATTTTAGTTAAACCTTCAACAAACAGGAAAGGGTTATGGACATTCCTCCATATCTGAGGCACTTTTATAGTATCTTTGTAAATATAAATTTGCATTCCTTACAACTTTGTAATACAAATAATTAATTTCAATTCGTCATTCACGTGCTTAGCACGGGCCCAACATGTTAGATTCTGACATTTTTACTATAATCATTTTGAGGTGTATACCAATGACCAAAATAAAATTATACTTCATATTTTTTGTGCCAGAACAATCCTCTCAAATTCAAGATCAATATAAGAAGAATTAGATACAAAAACTTTGTACAATAGGTTTGAACTTTGAAGTATAGACTGATGTATCTTAGAACATACAAATATTTACATCTCAATACAGTAAATACACACTCTAATTATGTTCCATTAGTTTTAAATTATATACACAATTAATAGTCGCAACTTAGATTAATCATATTCCATTAGTTTTGAATTATATACACAATTAATAGTCGCAACTTAGATTGATGACTTGATTTTTTATTTCTTCTAAAGAATTTATTTTGATCATTTAACACCATGTTTTAGTAATTATAAATAACTTACAAGACACATCCAGGGTGCAACCAACCCGCAACACCAAACATGAATACTAACATAGTTGCAAGCATGTTCTCATCAACACTTTCACCTACATTTCAAGCTATCACAAATATTTGTGTCAATGTTTTTGGACTGAATTTCTTCAATTTCTAAACATCGCGTTTCTTTCATTCCAAACTATCAAAAAATGCCGGACGAAATTGTATTTCATACATATCTAAGGTGTTCTATTACTTTTTGTTCATTCAGTTCATGATAAATTTCTTTAAGAGTTTTAGGCGTCACCCATTCGAATCTAAATAATGGTAGTATTACATGCACTCGGTATAGCTGACACATATTTAGTCACTTCACTGGATGATGACTTCATCTTCCTTTTAAGGCACATGTATCATCTTACACATCAATTCCTACCATGTTTTTGCTTGAGTTTGTAACTGCAATCTACTCCAATAGTTTAATTTAATGTTGAAGATATTGTACTCTTTCAAATCTGCCTCCAACTTCAAGTTCCAGATGTGTTAATTCTTTCTGATAAGAAAAGAAACCATTATAATATTCATAAACAAAAAAACTTGAAGATATATCTTAATTAGACACTTATTTAGTATCCACATTTTACTCTTTAAAATAATATTAATAAGATAGAGAGAAAATCTGATAAGCTCCTTTAAACAAAAAAAATTACTCTACAATAAGATCACAAAGTTAAGATGAATTAATGTGAAGACAATAAAGTGTGCACTTTAAACTGGTTGTTCATCTTTCCTTTCTAAGGCCCTTCTCATCATACTCGAATACTTAGCTCAAGAAGACGGTAAAATAAGGAATTTGTGGGCACTATAGAGTAACTTAATAACTATTCTTTGATCAGACTAACCTAAAGCACTTAGTACCTCATTTCTAAGATAAAGGACAAAGAGATCAAATCACAAGTTCCACATACTCTAACGGGTTTCATGTCGTTTACTGATGAAAAACTATTTTGAGGTCCATTTTTTGGAGAACTGTCGAAGAGAAACCATTAAGAACCTTCTTTGTAGCACAGTGCATGAATATATATATATATATATATATCCAAGTCTCAAAGCATTGCCTTTCCAGATTTAATGTTGGTCCTCTTCCTCCCTTTATTTGCTTAGGTTTTATAACATCCCTAAGATAGATGGAAGGGTAAATGAATTCTTTGTTCTTCCTCAAAATTGTTTGGTATAGTCTCTAATTAATAGATGAATTGACCAATCCATGTTTATCAAGATAGATCGATAGTAGAAAAGATCATTAATCTCAACAATTTCTATTGAAGTACCAACAATATTTTAATTTTCATTAAATTTCTGAGTAATCAATATACTTTCAAGACTTAAATACATATTTACATGATGATAAATATGAGGAAAATGACTTTGCAATGAGATTTGTTTGTGTAGATATCGATATGGATGTGAAAAAATGTTTAGAAGTAATTGAAAGATTTTGATGGCATGATGAGTGAACTGAAAAGAACTAAAACTTTGATATCTCTCTCAAACCTCCCTCACAATGTGAGTCCATCGTGAGAGCTAAGGATTAATTGGCGAGGACATGGGCCTTGTCACGGGGCAACACGAGATATAGGATCTAGGCAAGATATGGCACTTATTTGAACATGATTACACTAACACTTTAAGAGTGAATCTATTTTCAGGCTCAATCACCATCCTCCATGTCCTGATATTCAAGAATTCAATGTCAAAAAATTGATTGGATTTGGAGAAAATACCGATCCATAAATCATATCGGTATTAAGATCCAACAACACTTCTAGCCTTCAAATTTTAATCAAAAATGGCCCATGTGATCTTAGCTTAGCGTGCTAGCCGCTGCTTCATTTAGTATTTAATATGCCTTACTTGAAATGTTGAGAAAGTATTAAGTTACTATGTTTATTTTGCACACATTTATTAATTCATTGATAGTTATTAATGTATCAAAGATGGTACAATAGTATAGGCATGAGGAAAATGCATCAAAATGAGTGTTTTCCATGGAAAGTAAGAGAAATTTGCAGTACTACTATTACCTGTCCTTTGTTGTTGTTGTCCTCGTCATCATTATCATCATGACCTCAAAAATGCCTTTCAAAATTTTCATCTGCATAATCCACTTTTCTGCCAGTTTAATGGATGAGGAAAGGAAAAGGAACACTCCTTTATAACTTAGTAAAGACCTCGGCTTAAGGACTATAGTAGTGCTATAATGTCAAAAGAAATTTAGAATGTACATTTTGATAAAGAAAGCACTTTTATAAACTCAGGGAAGAATCTATTTTTAAACTCATGGAAGGTTCAGCTACTTTGTTAGAATACAAAAATAATATAAAATTTTCTCGTAAACCGATACTACAAGACATTTATAAAGTACTTGTTACTATTAGGCATTTGATTTGAAAGTAAGATTAAGTTATTTCCAGAAAGCTTCTTTACCAGTAAGTCAAGACTTTGACCATATTTTGGATTCAAATCAGTAAGTAATTGAATAATACACTATTTGCCATAGCTTCAAAAACTTCCCACCAGCCAAGCTATAGAATAAGTCTAAAAGAAAACTGTAACTCTGACTTTTTCAAACGTCCTTCTGAAGCTATTGTATCATCATAAGTTATTTACATACCTCCATAAGTGCTTAACTATTTTACTATTTTTTTCGTCAGTAAGAATCGTAAGACTTTAGAAATGCATACTGAGTTGCGACTGTCATGCTAGAACTCTTATCATAAAGGACATACTGTGTTGACAATTTTGAACATGCTCTTCTGCTAATCATCTACTTTCAAGTTGTCCTTAACTTGGTTACATAGTGGATAGGTTTGTTGAAGCTAACTCATTAAAAAGTGAAGGCTACATGTATCTCTACACTAGTAGGATTATGTCCTCGGAACACAAAATTATTTTTAAGTTGTGCTCTTATCTTTTTAAAATTCAGAAATTAGGTAACGTATCATCTTTAGTGTGGTTTCTAAATTTCACGCCCCGAGCATACACCCTGGACGTAGCCAGCACTCGAAGACCATTTCTGGCCCCAAGCGAACCATTGGCCTGGCTTACTTAACTCAGCGGAATAACTCCACGCAATGAAAGGTCATAAAACAACCCAACTGATAAAATCTTGGCCAAAAAGGCAACTTGAGTCTCAAAATAGAATATTTACATATATATACATAGATGAGAGACTCAATACTAACTGACTGACTGTCTATGAAGCTCTATAACACTGAGATAGATGTTGGGACAGACCCCGCAACATCCTAATAAAACAAAAGTAAGAGAACAAAATAACCGAGTCCTCCGGAATGCAAAGAAGCTCACCACTGACTCTGGAGTGCTCAGCTAGATCAACGGCATGCTGGATGCTGGTCCTGGGTACCTGTGTCTGCATCGTCATAAGATGCAGGCCAACTGGAATTAGTACATTGAATGTACGAGTATGCGAGCTGGAAGGCTAGAAGGAAATCTGGAAGAAACTGAATAACTTACCTGGTTCAACTCAACTTAACCTGACAGACTCATTTCAATATAAGGCAATTTAAAACAAGTGCATTATAAAGAAATGTTGTTTAAAACCTGCTATAAACTCTGTGTGTATACAAAGATACAATAAGCCTGAGATGTATATAGAAATACAAATGAAATGATGTATTTAAAAAAAATACAATAATTGTTGTGGAAGTTTCTCTAACCGACAACCATCATATAAGAGCTATAGTGATGATACAACGATCAACCTCACGCTGCCAGAGCATCCTGTACGCGGCCAAAGGTATAGGACCTGAACTGCCTAATGGATCCACTAGTCTAATCTGAAAAGGATTCATCTAAAATGTATGAACCTCTTCTACCCATGGTGGCTACATGGTTTTATGGGGGTTGTGGGTTCTTTGAACGCTCCCCCAATTCGGTGATCAATACTACTCCCAAAAATGTACTGGCTCTTATATTTTTAAAACATATTTCTTCATGCTGATTTGAGATAATTACTCAAAAACTTAGCTCAAAGGCTATCTTGGAAATCTCAATTTCCTCTCTTGCTTCATTTAAAAAGCAATTACTCTTTTCTGGAAAACTAGCCCAAAGGCTCTTTGGAAATATCAGTTCCCAATCTTGTTTAAATGTGAAAACATTTCTTTAAAACTTCTTTGGGAAGAAATAGTTCCCTAATAACTTTTGAGAAATGAACTCAACTTTATACATTTTACTTAACTTGAAACTTGAGCCTTAAAATTAAGTTAAAACATTCAATAAAGACTCTTGGAAAACCTTAAAGACTTGCTTCTTAACTTCTAAGCTTGACTCTAACTTCACTTGACTTTGATCCGAACTTTCCTCGAATTGGATTATGAATTCAAGGGTAATGATCTCATGTTTATGGATGAGTTCGGGATGTTTAGATGCACCTTAGAGTGTTGAAAACCACTATAAAACATAGGTACATTACCAAGGAACATGTATGAAAAAGTGGGGAATGAATGGGAAGACTTGGCGTCCGTGGCGCTCTGAGAGGCGCGGGGCGCCAGCCCTCAGACTTCAGAGGGGCCTGGTGGGGGCTCTGCTAGGCGTGCCGCCGCAAGGGCTAGACTTCAGAGTCCCTTTTGAGGCGCGCTGGCTGGCGCGACACCCTAGCCTTTTTCCCGGAAAATTCGACTCTTCTCCTTCCTTTTTCCAACTCTAAACCACATTAACCTCAAAGGTTCCAGCCCCAAACACTTAGAATCATAAAGACCCTTAATATACAATAGATTCAACTCGGAAACACAACCGGAAACATGTCCCAAATCAACAAGAACTTCAACACAATCACAAGACTTCAACAACCACAACAACAAGGCTTCAACAAACACAACCAAATCTTTTCTCGGAAATTAAAACGAGTTTGGCGTGTGGGGGAATGAACCAACTCAACACTATGATCTCACATACCTTATTAGGGATCACCCCTGACGAAAACCACGACGATCTTGACGAACTTTGCTTCTTCTTCACTTTCTCCTTTTCTTTCCTTTTCTCTCAAGAACCCTAACTCTCACTTTTAAAAGGGAAAAACTGATTTAAAATCAGTCTAACACCTCAATATAACCAAAAGAAATGGCTAGGGAAAAGACCAAAATACCCCTACAAAAAAAAGAGGCTAACTGCCCTGCCAACAACCCAACTTCCAAAGGGCATAACTCACCCATACGAACTCGGAATCGAGCAAACTCGGCGGCGTTGGAAAGATCATTCCAAGGGCTTTCCAAACATAACTGAAACTACACCTAACTCATCCTGAGATAGGAGTTATGACTGTTCAAAGTTGACCAAAAACTCACTTTTTTTCCCATACTTGACCAAATTTCCAGATTTTAAATTCTTTCCAAAAATGACTATTTCAAATTTCCAGCTTCTTCATAGTTATTTCAAATTGACGGATGTTACAATATCTCCCCCTTGGGAACATTCGTCCTTGAATGAGATTACTCTTACTAGGCTAAGGGTGTAACATTAAACGCAAACACCCAATAAGCAACAATGCAAAGATAATCAACAACAACAACATGCTCATTATAATTTAAGAGCACTAAGAAGGAAATTAATACCTTGATCTGCATTTCCTCTGCATTCAAAGAGATATGGATATCTCTTCTTCATGTCCTCTTCGGCTTCCCAAGTAGCTTCCTCAACAAATTGGTTCCTCCAAAGGAACTTGACGGAGGTTACCTCTTTTGTTCTCAATTTGAGAACTTGGCGATCTAAAATCTGAACATGAATCTCCTCATAAGATAAGCTATCCTTGATCCTAATACTTTCAGTTGGCAGGATCAAGGAAGGATCGCCTATGCACTTCTTCAACATGGAGATGTGAAATACCGAATGAACCGCTGTTAGTTCCTGTGGTAACTCCAACTCATAAGCAACATTGCTAATTCTCTTGGCTATGCGATAAGGTCTAATATACCAGGGACTAAGTTTCCCCTTCTTACCAAACCTCATAACCCCCTTCATTGGTGAAACTTTCAAATATACCCAATCGTCTACTTCAAACTCTAACGCCCTTCTCCTAACATTAGTATAGGATTTTTGGTGACTCTGTGCCGTTTTCAACCTCTCTTGAATCACTTTCACCTTCTCCATAGCTTGGTGAACTAAATCTGGTCCTATCAACCCTGCTTCACCAACTTCAAACCATCCAATAGGAGATCTACATCTTCTCTCATAGAGAGCTTCAAATTGAGCCATCTGGATGCTGGAGTGATAACTGTTGTTGTAGGCAAACTCAATGAGAGGTAGGTGGTCATCCCAACTCCCTTTGAAATCGATTACACAAGCCCTCAACATATCTTCTAAAGTCTGAATAGTGAACTCTGCTTGCCCATCAATCTGAGGATGAAAGGCAATACTTAAGTTCACCTTTGAACCCAAGCCTTTTTGAAAAGATTTCCAGAACTGTGCAGTAAACTGTGCACCTCTATCTAAAATAATGGAGACTGGGACTCTATGAAGTCTCACTACCTCTTGAATATATAACTTGGCATAATCTTCTGCTGAGTGGGTAGTCTTTACTCGCAGAAAATGGGCTGATTTTGTCATTCTGTCGACAATCACCCAAATAGAATCATGTTGTCTGCGAGACCTTGGCAACCCTGTGATGAAATCCATATTGATCATCTCCCATTTCCATTCCGAAAGTTCTATCCTCTGAGCCAAACCACCGGGCCTTTGGTGCTCATCTTTCACTTGCTGGCAATTTAGACACTTAGCAACAAACTCTGCAATGCCCTTCTTCATGCCATTCCACCAATAAAATTCTCTCAAGTCACGATACATCTTTGTGGAACCCGGATGAATGGAATATCTGGAGCTATGAGCTTCTTCCATAATCTTCTCTTGGAGTCCATCCACCATAGGTACACACAATCTACCTTGAAATCTCAATACACCATCTCCCCCTTGTTCAAAAGCTAATACTTTTTGCTTTTGAACATTTGTCTTCAACTCAAGCAAAATGGGATCTTGGTCTTGTTTCTCTTTCACTTCTGACACTAATGATGACTCGGCCATGTTCGTCACCGCTATTCCTCCTTCTGCAGAATCTATAAGTCTGACTCCCAGCCGTGCCAGGCTGTGCACATCTTTTGCTAACTCTCTCCTTCCTTCTTTAATATGGGCGGTGCAACCCATAGACAACCTGCTTAAAGAATCAGCAACAACATTAGCCTTACCTGGGTGATAAAGAATACTCAGGTCATAATCCTTGAGTAATTCTAACCACCTCCTATGTCTGAGATTAAGCTCTTTCTGAGTAAGCACATATTGAAGGCTCTTGTGATCAGTGAATATATCAACATGCACACCATATAAGTAATGATGTCATATCTTCAAAGTGAACACTACAACAGCCAACTCTAAGTCATGGGTTGGGTAGTTCTTCTCATGAACCTTCAACTATCTGGAGGCATAAGCTATAACTTTGTCATTCTGCATTAAGACACAACCCAAGTCAACTCTAGATGCATCAAAATACACCACAAATCCTTAAGTACCTTCTGGTAAGGTCAAAACTGGAGCAGAAATCAATCTCTTTTTCAATTCCTGAAAGCTTTTCTCACAAGCTTCAGACCATTGAAATTTCACTGTCTTCTGAGTCAACTTGGTCAAAGGAGATGCAATAGACGAGAACCCATCTACAAACCTTCTATAATAGCCAGCTAATCCCAAGAAACTCCTAATATCAGTTGGAGATGTGGGTCTAGGTCAATTCTGCACTGCCTCAATTTTCCGAGTATCAACTTTAATTCCGCCACCAGATACAATATGGCCTAAGAATTCCACGGACTCAAGCCAAAACTCACACTTAGAGAACTTGGCATATAACTCCTTATCTTTTAAAGTCTGAAGAACTATTCTGAGATGGCTAGCATGATCTTTTTCATTCCTTGAATAGATTAGTATGTCATCAATGAAGACGATAACAAACATATCTAAATAAGGTTTGAAGACTCTATTCATAAGGTCCATGAAAGCTGCCGGTGCATTGGTCAAACCAAAATACATGACCAAAAACTCATAATGACCATATCTGGTTCTGAAAGCTGTATTTGGAATATCACATTCCCTTACTCGCAATTGATGATAGCCTAATCTGAGGTCAATTTTCGAAAAATAGGTGGCACCCTGAAGCTGATCGAAAAGATCATCAATCCTCGAAAGAGGGTACTTATTATTGATGGTAACCTTATTCAATTGGGGGTAATCTATACACATCCTAAGGGAACCATCTTTCTTTCTTACAAACAAGACTGGAGCGCCCCAAGGTGAGACACTTGGTCGAATGAAACCCTTATCTAAAAGATCTTTCAACTACTCTTTTAACTCTTTCAACTCTGTTGGTGCCATTCTATAAGGCGGGATAGAGATGGCACGAGTATCAGGAATGAGATCTATGCCGAACTCTATCTCTCTCTCAAGAGGAATTCCGGGTAGATCATCAGGAAAAACTTCTGGAAACTCTCTTACTATAGGAACTGACTGAAAAGGAGGTATCTCAACACTAGAGTCATTAACTCGAACTAAGTGATAGATACAACCCTTCGAAACTAACCTTCTAGACTTAAGGTACGAAATGAAACGACCCTTAAGCATTGCTGAACTACTACTCCACTCTATGACTGGCTCATTCGGAAACTGAAACTTGATCACTCAAGTTCTACAATCTAATAATGCATAACAAGCATGAAGCCAATCCATACCTAGAATGACATCGAAATCTACCATGTCTAACTCAACCAAGTCGACCATGGTGCTCTTGTGATTGATAGAAACAGGGCAATCACGATAAACTCTTTCTGCTAGAATAGACTCCCCAACAGGTGTAGAAACACAAAAGGGTTCACAAAGTCTTTCAGGAAGAACATCAAACTTAATTGCAACATAAGGAATTACAAAAGATAAACTTGCTCCTGGGTCTAGCAAAGCATACACATCAAAAGAAAAGACTTTGATCATACCAGTGACAACAGTAGGAGAATTCTCTTGCTCGTGGCGACTGGTGATTGCATAGAGGCGGTTTGCTCCTCCACCGGTACTAGAAGTAGCTCCTCTAGGTGTCGTCCTATCTGGTGGAACAACTGAAGAAGACTGTGCTCGATTGCCCCCATTACCCTGCCTGTTCTTTGGACACTCTCGCATGAAATGTCCATTCTGACCACACTTGAAACAACTAATGGAGCCCTCTTGACAAATACCTGAGTGGTTCCTACCACACTTGGCGCAGGTAGGAGGCTTACTACCCCCTTGCGCCACACTACCCGAAGATTGTGCTGGTTTAGCCTTGAAGTCATTCAAATTCAGGCCATTAAAATCACCTCTAAATCTGGGTGCAGGCGCCCTAGCAAATGATGGAGTAGGTCCCTTTTGCCTTTGTTGAAAGGACGGACGGTTCACATTACCTTTCTGCTGCCCGGACTCATTACCGATTTTAGCTCTCTTATTTCTGAACTCTTCCCCGTCCCTCCGCTTCTCTTCCTCAACCTGTTGTACATAGACCATCAACCTTGATATGTCCATGTCCCCGATAAGCATTGCAGCCCTACCTTCCTTACTCGACAGACAAGACAACCCAGCTACAACAAGCTCATTCTACTCCTCATGTCCGCAACCATCTCCGGAGTATAACAGGAGAGTTGGGTGAACTTCAACCCATACTCATGAACACTCAAAGATTCCTGCTTAAGCATGAGGAACTCACGTACCTTGGCCTCTTTCAATTCCCGAGGAAAGAAACGCCCTAAGAAAGCTTCCTCAAAACAGGCCCAAATCGCAGGTGGTGCATTCTCAACTCTGCCCCCTTTCCACTGGTCGAACCAAGTTCTAGCAACATCCTTCAATTGATACGCAGCTAGTTCAACCCGCTCAGTATCTGCCACATGCATCACATCAAAAATCTTCTTCAGCTCCTCAATATAAGGCAATTTAAAACAAGTGCATTATAAAGAAAAGTTGTTTAAAACCTGCTATAAACTCTGTGTGTATACAAAGATACAATAAGCCTGAGATGTATATAGAAATACAAATGAAATGATGTATTTAAAAAAAATATACAATAAATGTTGTGGGAGTTTCTCTAACCGACAACCATCACATAAGAGCTATACTGATGATACAACGATCAATCTCACGCTGCCAGAGCATCCTGTACCCGGCCAAAGGTATAGGACCTGAATTGCCTAATGGATCCACTAGTCTAATCTGAAAAGGATTCATCTAAAAAGTATGAACCTCTTCTACCCATGGTGGCTACATGGTTTTATGGGGGTTGTGGGTTCTTTGAACGCTCCCCCAATTCGGTGCTCAATACTACTCCCAAAAATGTACTAGCTCTTATATTTTTAAAACATATTTCTTCCTGCTGATTTGAGATAATTACTCAAAAACTTAGCTCAAAGGCTATCTTGGAAATCTCAGTTTCCTCGCTTGCTTCATTTAGAAAGCAATTACTCTTTTCTGGAAAACTAGCCCGAAGGCTCTTTGGAAATCTCAGTTCCCAATCTTGTTTAAATGTGAAAACATTTCTTTAAAACTTATTTGGGAATACATAGTTCCCTAACAACTTTTGAGAAATGAACTCAACTTTATACTCTTTACTTAACTTGAAACTTGTGCCTTAAAATTAAGTTAAAACGTTCAATAAAGACTCTTGGAAAACCTTAAAGACTTGCTTCTTAACTTCTAAGCTTGACTCTAACTTCACTTGACTTTGATCCGAACTTTCCTCGAATTGGATTATGAATTCAAGGGTAATGATCTCATGTTTATGGATGAGTTCGGGATGTTTAGATGTACCTTAGAGTGTTGAAAACCACTATAAAACATAGGTACATTACCAAGGAACATGTATGAAAAAGTGGGGAATGAATGGGAAGACTTGGCGTCCTTGGCGCTCTGAGAGGCGCGGGGCGCCAGCCCTTAGACTTCAGAGGGGCCTGGTGGGGGCTCTGCTAGTCGCGCCGCCCCAAGGGAGCGATGCCCCAGCCTTTTTCCCGAAAAATTCGGCTCTTCTCCTTCCTTTTTCCAACTCTAAACCACCTTAACCTCAAAGGTTCCAGCCCCAAAAACTTAGAATCATAAAGACCCTTAATATACAATAGGTTCAACTCAGAAACACAACCGGAAACATGTCCCAAATCAACAAGAACTTCAACACAATCACAAGACTTCAACAACCACAACAACGAGGCTTCAACAAACACAACCAAATCTTTTCTCGGAAATTAAAACGAGTTTGGCGAGTGGGGGAATGAACCAACTCAACACTATGATCTCACATACCTTAATAGGGATCACCCCTGACGAAAACCACGACGATCTTGAAGAACTTTGCTTCTTTTTCACTTTCTCCTTTTCTTTCCTTTTCTCTCAAGAACCCTAACTCTCACTTTTAAAAGGGAAAAACTGATTTAAAATCAGTCTAACACCTCAATATAACCAAAAGAAATGGCTAGGGAAAAGACCAAAATACCCCTACAAAAAAAAGGGGCTAACTGCCTTGCCAACAGCCCAACTTCCAAAGGGCATAACTCACCCATACGAACTCGGAATCGAGCAAACTCGGTGGCGTTGGAAAGATCATTCCAAGGGCTTTCCAAACATAACTGGAACTAAACCTAAATCATCCTGAGCTAGGAGTTATGACTGTTCAAAGTTGACCAAAAACTCACTTTTTTTCCCATACTTGACCAAATTTCCAGATTTTAAATTCTTTCCAAAAATTACTATTTCAAATTTCCAGCTTCTTCATAGTTATTTCAAATTGCTGGGTGTTACACTAAATCTGTAATGTTTAACTTCAAAAAATAAATTAGCCAATATCTTATGCCAGATGATCATCTAGTGGATTCTCATAAAGCACAGGTAGGTGATACAATTTCGAAGAAGATAGTATATTAGTTAATTGCCTAATTCTCACTCCCAATCAAGATTACTGTTACCTATGAAAGAGAGATTAAATGCTATTCTAAGCTCTTTTTATGAGATGGTACCTTTAGGCTTTAACCAAACCGATAAACAGCAAAGTCAAAAGTTGAAGGAAAAATATGTGGTTGCTAAGGCTTACAAACTCTAAGGATTGAAAGCAATGCTTAGCCAACACAAGTTTCTTTTGTCTACATCCACTTCAAGGAACTGATAGTAACTCAAGTAGTAATGCAAGGCCATTGACGCATCTCCTCAAAGGTAAGTTTCATATGTTATCTCCATTCTTTTCTTTCTCTTAAGTACTTGTTTAATGCCCCTAGTATCAAAAGCTTTGTTTTCCCTTTCCACATTTATAGTGTGAAAAGATGCAATACTTCCTCGAGATCTAAAATATAAATATCTTCGAGCAAAAATTAGGGCATTGACTAAATATCTTGAAATAGAGATTAAATAAAATAAAGATTCATGAAACAATAGAAGATTCAACTTAAGATAAAAAAGAAATGAAAACTACAAAGCAGGAACCTATATTAAATCGACTAAGCATATAAAGAAATAAATAGAGAAAGAAAAATCAGAAGAGAGGTGATTACCTTTTTGAGGGTAGCGTCTTGGAACGACGAGCTTAGAAGCTGACTTCTAACACCACCGGCGAGCTCTAGTGAGCCCCAATGAACCAAAAGAGATTTTGTAGGCATTTCAGAAGGTTGGACTACATAGTTTACCTATGGTTTACTGATCTAAAAACAATGAAAATTTATGCAAGGAAGAAATAGATATATCATAGTAATTTATAACTCATAGTTAAAAGTGAAAATCATTATGATCCGTAAAAAATATTATGATATATATATATATATATATATTGATACCAGATATTGTAAGGCATAGACAAGGGGCAAAGCAAAGAATAAATCTTGTCATTGTTTATTTAAAACACAACAAATGCCAAATTCCATTCAACTATTTCAAGATTTTTCATTCAATTCTCATATGGAGTTGTATACTTCAAGTTGTCTAATTGTTGTCATTGTCTTTCTGCTTCTATCAACCAATTCGCTTAAGCCCTTCACTTCATTGTTCATATATAAATGTGCACTTCTACACTAACTTTTTTCAAGACAAAGGAGAAAGGAACTGATGGAGAATCAAGAAACTTGTAGTAAAAAATGCTACTTGTCACTGATGAAGACGGACAACTTAAGAGTAAAATGGAAATTTCCAGAGTAGACGGGCTTCAATGCGGGTATCAGACACCAGATAGAAAAAAAATGAATTAAGATACTATCTGTTGTTGCTTGCTTTAGCTGGCAGCCATTCTAGAAAGACATTGGACTACCTAAATAGAAGAGGATCCATACCACCACAAATGTTATGTATCAAAAAGATGCAGAAGATATATGACACCTTCTGCTCCAATGTTAAGTAGTTAGAGACACAGTTGGGGCTTGGAGTGTATAAGGCAAAAAAAGAAACACATATGCTTTAATGGAGTTATGCCTCCTAATCACTCCTTGAAATTTAGGTATTTAAATAACTTTTTGGGCAGGTGCAATTAACACAATGTGAATAACTTCTTTTTTTACCAATCCAACAACAAGGGCTCTCACCTTCCGTTGTGATGGATCATTAAGTAAAATATTACAAGGGGGGAAGGAAGAAGAAACCTCCAGAGCAAACAAACAAACATATTCTTAAATCTATAAACGAAATTACGCAAATCACATGTAAATTTGCTCCACATATCTGCTAAATGTGCTAAGTATTCCAAAGCAAAGTACTCACTATAAAAAAAATTAAACCAGAAAAGAGATGTACAAAGCAAGAGAAAAAATTAACAGCCTTGGCAAGAATAGGTAGAAATTTTTACAAATAGATCACCTACTTACAAAGTGTCTTTTGATGGTTTTATGCCCAAAATAGGCATTTGAATTATATCAAGAGAATATAAACCAAAATCATACTTGGGTAGATTAATAACAGCAAAAAATGATAGCATACTGTATCATTATGACTCATATAGAAAGAATACCCGCAACATATAACTGTTGAGGAGTTATATATGTAAATCAATGCTACATGTTCCGGTAGTGGATATATGTGGCATAGAAGTTGAAGATCGGTGTAAGAAGATTGCTGATGAAATAAGGAAAATGAGGCTTTTTCCAGTTGATAAATGATGGGGTTCCTTCAAGTGTTTTGGAAGGAATGATTGATGGGACTCGTAAATTTCATGAACAAGATGTTGAAGTGAAGTAAGGGTGCAGGTGCTATTCATGTGATTCATGAAACAAACAAGCTAGGAATGATAGAAATTTTCATTTGTACAAAACAAAAGGAAGGACTATATGATGGAAGGATACAGTATACATGTTTGAGCTAGATTTCAACATAGAAGTTAAGAAATAGAATCAATTTCATATACTTTCAAGCATCCTTATTCAAGTTCTCTCGCGCAACAACGTAATCTGAAAACAACTTATGCGAGTCTAAAAAAATGCAGTGGGAAGAGCTATTTAAATATATAATCACTATATTTCAATTCGAAATAAGTGATGTGTAATCACAAGCACATAAATATCAGTGCATGGATCAAATAGATGAGAAGATTCTAATTCTCAAGGCTTTCTATTCGATTCTTGAGTCTTTTCGATCCATAAAATTAATTCATTTTGGTTAAGCCACAAAATGATCGTAATCGGTCATTTGAACGTGTTGAAATCTAAAGGGAACCTAAAAAACTTTAGCCACCTCTTTCCTATAACCTGTTCATGTCCTACTATTACCAATAATACTGCAACCCTCCAAACAGCATCTCTAAGATATTTCTTTTCTTGTTTTGATTGGCAAAAGGAGGACAACATCTACACGAATTATCAAGCAAACTAAAGATACAAGTTTTTTTATGGGGATCAAACAAATTCAAGAGAAAATTAAAACAAATTATGAATTTCTTACCCGAAATTGAAAGATATCGAAGAACAGGCGAAGTTAGAACCAACAATTTGACAAGCCACAAGATGAACCGTCCGAAGAAGATGAAGTTTTTGAGAGCAGGTGGAACCTAATGTTTATTTAAAGCGTGAGTAGAAATTTCTAGAGAGATATTTTTGTACTTGTATTTGACATTTCTCAGGAGAGAAAAAATCTGATTTTTCTGAAATGATCACTACGAAATTACTATTTTGCCCTTAATAAAAGTCATATTTTCAGAAGTCCCCTTGGTCGTCTCATTCATGGCTTTTCTATATAGAAATATATACTAGATATAATATGCCCTTGCTAAGCACGGGCCCGACGAATTGAAATTAATTATTTGTATTACAAAGTTGTAAGGAATGCAAATATATATATACAAAGATACTATAAAAGTGCCTCAGATATGGAGGAATGTCCATAGCCCTTTCCTGTTTGTTGAAAGTTTAACTAAAATAAGAAACTAATTTTTTTACAACATTTGATTGATAAGAAAAAGCAAACAAACAATATAGATTGTTGACCGGATACAGCTCTAGCTTTATTTCAACCATTGCGTCTTATTCAAACTACACAATATGAATAAATGCATTAATGATCACCTAGTTAAGCTACCAAAAATTTGATAAACATTTAACACACAATCATTGGAAAACATATCTAGGTCAATTCACCACTTGTATTTCAAGAAAATAATTAATCAAATAACATGCTCAAAATATATCTCAAACTAAATTTATTAAAACTTGTCTATTGAAAAAATAAAACAGGGATAAAGACAACATTGTTAGTTCAGTACCTAGCCACTTGAAACTTTGTTTCGAATCATCAATAAATAATACGTATCATCAAAAAAGATTTACTATTCAAATTGATGGATTTGAAACGTACAGTACCGTTTAAGCAACCATTATATAGGCATGAAGCTACCTGTTCACAAAATTTCAGTACATGACAATTTGCAACATTTTTCGTAGTCTTCAAGGGTGAATCTTAGATCAGGTGTATTGTGCACTTTCAATTCAATTCAGTATTGTCCTTAAAATCTGAAAGGATCTAAGTACTTGCTCCTTAGGTTCATAAGATCAATAGTAGTGACAACATTCAAGTATATTAATGTAATCCAAGGTGAATGTCTAAAAATAAAAGAAAATAACAAGAAGAGAAAATTTCGATACACATCTTACATCTAAGCTTCTAATGTAGAAACATTATAACAAAAAAAATTGAATTGGTGAGTAGATGAAGATTCAGATAGCGACAAGATGATCATAATCAAAGTAGAAAATATAATGTGAATAGATTATGGAAATGTCACCTTGGTATTGTTATTGTTAAATAATTTAACAACAGGATAGTCGTTAGGGTCCTCTTTAAATATATATAACTACAATAAAAGCAATTGTTCCTTTAACTAATTTTGCCAAGGTATCCACAACAAAATCCTGAAAGCATGTAAGATTATTGATTAAAACTTTACCTGATACCTCAAAAAAGTAATAGAAGAACCATACAAATATCTAATACCAGAAAATCTACACAAAGTTCATCAAAAAGCTTGAATAACTAAATAACAGGGCAAGAAGGTGATGAATTTGGCCACGAGGAAGGAGCTGTGAAGTTCTCAAATTTAAAGTTGTGCAATAAGAGGAAGAACTTTCAAATGATGCGTAGGTAAAATGTCTCAAGGAAAAAATAAATAAAAAAACAAAAATCTAAAAGATAAACCTCAAAATACAATAAGCATGAAAGTTTAGACACTGCAAACTATAGATTAGCTTGACCAATCACAATATGGCATTTAGATTAAATCTATTTTGTTGAAACCATAAGAATAGATATTAAGCCTACTTTTATTCAATGCATTTTTATTTTATAATATCTCTGTGTTCTTGACGATTTATAGTTTTCTTTATAGAAAAGAAAAATATCAACTTAATTGATGTCATATAGCTGACCTCTGAAAAAAACCCTCATAATTTATCGCAATAACATGTAGTAGTGTAACATAAAGCAATACTGGCGGATCAATTAAAATAAGGACTCTAGATTTGCCAAGTCCCATAAAGGAGGTACATCCAATCGAGTTAAAGATTATGCATCATTGCATTATGCAGCTAATCCGTTAGGAAATGCTAATACTTTAGGCAGCTTTTTCAATAATTTTTCACTGATAAGTTTCCTTCCTAATTTTGTAATATCAAAATGCAAGATACGTATTTCAGTAAGTTTAGCTATAGTACCAAAAATGAAGATGAATAATAATCATAAAATTTATTCAATAGAGATAAACCTACTCTGAGTTACCATTGATCTCTATCGTGCAACCTTAAATTGCATGAAAATTCTCTTTTAAAAAAACAAACACAACAATAAAATCTAAGCAAAAGAACAAAATATTAAAAAAAATTGAATAAAAAAAATGACAATATATGTTTAAATGTTAACCTTGTTCTTTGCTAGGGTTCAAAACATTGTTCGGTCGATTCTTAGAACTATCAGACATGGTTTTTCTCCTGGACAGATACAAATTATCATTTGACATAAAAAGTGCTAAGCCAAATTTGTGACTCAAGAGGTGGCCCAGTGGTTTGGGCTTGGGACTTTCATGTTGGAGGTCTCAAGTTCGAAACCCCTTGCTTGCGAAAGCAAGGGGTTTGCCTTCTGGGTCGAGCTCGTCGCACCGGACTTGCCTAGTGCGGGTTACCTCTCCTATGTGGTTTGCGAGCTATTGCATAGGAGCGGGGGTTTTACCATGTGCGCACCAAAGAGTAGCGGCTACGGGTTTCCCTTGTCATAAAAAAATAAAAAATTGTGACTCAAGAGTCAAGAGAAAATGCATAATACATTTTTTGAGGATCTGGGAACCTCATCACTGTTTGTACTTTTAAGTTCAAATTGTGTATCAGAATACTCTAATGGTCCAATGTTTTATATTTATGAAAGCTCACTTATAGATACTCCAAGTGCATAGTTTCCAAAAAAAAACTAAAGAAGTCTAATAAGTAGAGAATGAAAGACTAGAACATTTTATTTGGTGGTGACACAAAGGAGAAGCATGTTCTAAGCACAGATCCGACATATTAAATGTAACATCTCGAGGAGGACTAAGAACATTCCAACTCTAATCTTAAAACAAAAATGTAAGTCATATAAATAAAATAGCTTATCCAATGATCAACAATATATGTTAACTATCTTATCCATCGTAAAATACATTTGTGGACATCTAGCATATAATCTCATCAAAAGTCACTCTCTTACAACAGGTATTTCTAAAACTTAAAATGTAAAATATACATGGACCTTTTGATGTTTCAACTCAACAACTTCCAACAACTTCAAATATTAGGTAGAAATAGTGTTTCTCTCACATTCACAACACAATGAGCATTAGAACTTGTACCATGACATAGCCAAAGCAGGGAATTACTTGCATGTATAAGGAAAAATAGAAATATAAGATGCAGCATAGTTGGTTTAGACATCTAGGATATTTAGTAGTAGTAAATTCATTCAATAACAACTTTCAAGCAGCGATCTACTCCATTTACCATTCTAATTATAAAATTCAGGGCCATAGCGTTAAAGGGTATACATTTAAAAAAATCAAAAGTTCAGTAACATTAACTCCTTGAGTTTCTATCACTACCTGCCTGTACATGACATATATAAGCTTAGCTTTTAAAATCTTGGCTACATATTCAAAAAAAAGTAGGAATACTATCAGTTACTTGTTTGACTTAAATAAAAAATATGTGTTCAACTAAACTCATAAAGAGTTATGGAGAAGTATTTCTTACTAAGTTACTTTGGAATGCATCGTCGAGAGGCTTCTACCAACTGTATTTGCAGTATGGCTGATTGCAGTTCTTCGAAAGATGCTCAACTGATCATTTTGTAGGAGAAGCATCTAAAAAATTTGTTATGCATTTATAGATATTGTTGCTCGTAGATAATGGTATTACCATATCACCTGAAGAATGGTGCTTCCCTATTGAAAAATTTCAGGAAAAAAGAGCAATATATCTGAGAAATTTTCAGATATTAGGTGACATGCTATAAGTTCTTCAGCAATGACGCTTGACAACTAAATGTACTCGAGATTTTCTTAGCGATTTTGTTCTGCTTGTTCGAGCCTAATATCAAGAAAAATGAATCATGAAAACTACAAATTTTTCACATGTAAAAAACAAATAAGACCAACTAACAATATGATTAAAACGTGGCACTAAAATGTGTTGAATGAAAAAAAAGAAGCAAAAACTTAGTCTAGATCGTTAATTCAGAGTCTTATAATATTTGTTTTTCTTGCTGGTACAAAACAAGCAGTGACTTTATCAAAACTTGCATACATAACATATGAAAGTCAGTAAGCAACTTTTAGTTATATATATATATATATATATATATATATATATATATAAGTTGAGGTTTTAAAATTTCCATCATTCATCCCTGATCTAAGTTGCGGACTTTTCACTTTCGATGTCGCACCCGTGTCGAATTCTTCAAAAATGCACTACTTTTGGCGAATCCGACACACACCTCTTCACATTTTTAAAGAGTCCGAGCAACATAGTCCTGGATTATGAGACATGGCAAGCATAAATACCCATGGATCTTAAAATCATTTATCACCTCTATACAACCATAAGAAAGTAAAAGAGAGAGAGATAAAAAGTTAGGATAAGAAATTGTACCAATATCGTAATGCATGAACTATGAATGTTCAACATAGGCAAACTAATCACCTTTGCATTCTTAGAAAATCACTATCAAATTGTTATCAAGTGTATTTATCTGATATAAAAACCCTCAAATTTATTCATATAGCTAAATAAGTGCATCTTAGAAAGTAAATTAGTATCAACTAAATCGAGAAGTTGTCTGTCGGTAGTCATTTCGATTCTCTAATGTTTGAACCTCTAAAAACGAAATTGGAAGCTGAAATTGGAACATTGTCCTAACAACATGATCTTGTGGACTCTCTCGTCAAATATTTTTTATGACCGAGAAACTACCGAGATAATGGATTTATCACAATGTTGTTATTCACTTAAATACAAAATTTGATAGAACACCCAAACTTCAAACGTGTAATGTACACCTAGCACATTTTTGCATTCCACATAGCACAACATTTACTGTTGAACCAAACCCCTATAACATGGGGATTCTCTTGGCATTCACCAGTCATTTTTAAAAAAAATAAACTGATTGTTGTTTCATCATAGGTACTCTTTTTATAGATCAACTAATTTAGTGAAGAACAAACAATCCCTTGGTCCCAAATAACAAGGCAACTTTTACCCTCATAGATTAAGAAAAATACTGCAAATATTAGATAGTAATTTATTCGATTAGGTCAAATGGTAAGACTTTCTCCTACATGCCAATTGTGTTTGAAAACATAAGGTACAATAGATGACATTCTTATTCCATACAACTTAATCTATCCATCTATAATTGTGGCGGACAATTATTCTTTAGGAAAAAAACTATGCCACATCTTATAACTATGTTTTTCTATTCAATACTTTAGTGTGCTTACTTCCTTTAATCTTATTCTTATTGCTTCCCAAGAGTCAAAACAATGGATAATAGAATAATTGGAAATAGCTTATGACATATTTCTCAAATATGACTTCATCTCTGACATATTTAAACAATTGTTTAAAGCCTAAATAGCCTAAACTGTAAATACTAAATACACCTCTGTGAACTTCTAAAATATCTTTTAGTCATAGCCACTGGCCCTGTTGGTCCTATACATATGATTTTTCATTAATGAAATTGCAATATCTAAATAGAGGTGGGGCTGGAGTCACCCTCTAAAACCTAGTGATAAATGTGATAGCTTCTATGGAAGTTCATATGAGCAACTCAAATCCAAAAGTGGAATAAAACTTCCTATCCTCAAAGTTTCGCAAGCATATAATTCTAAGTCACCATCATCTTTTCATCAAAAAAAAATTATTTCATCAAAAGTCACCATCTAAATGAAAATTTGAATATATAACATATAAATATCATAAGAAGAACAAAGAAAAAAAATACCAAAAAGGAACAATGAAAAAAAAGTAACTTGCTACTGCTTTCCAGAAAATATGACAGTATATACTTGGATTTAATCATATATACCTTCAGGTTCACAATCATAAAGATTACAAGCTCTAAGTGTTTGTTGAAACGTCAGCACCTACAAAGAGATCAAAAAGCAACTGTTAAGAAAGCTGAAAATAGTAAAAGAACTGTATCGAATGCATACGCTTCTCTGCTAAAATATTATTGAAAGTGAATAAGGAGAATTGAAGGCTATTCTTCTTTTTTTTTTCTTTTTTATAAAATCGGGGTAGGAAAAATGGGGATTAAATTACAATGTGGGTGGAGAATTGAACCTTGGATGGGAGCTACTAAGATTCCCCAAACTGAAGGCTATTCTGTTTTAGCAACAACCAATGTATCTGATTTGAAAAAGAAAGGAAGTTTTTAGGTCATTTTCCTCAAATCTCGAACTGTATAGTTAATTTAGCTCGTAACCCAAGCTTTAGGAGAAGTCGGGAAGAAGAGATATGATGAAGGGATGCAAGGAAGTTTTTTCATTGTTCTTTTTTGGCTCTTAGATCTCTCTCCTAAGCAAATAGCAATTATAGAGTTTTTGGCTAAAATCATCCCTGAAGTATGATCTAAATTTAAAGTACATCCTTGTGTTATATAAGTGAACAAAAAACATTCTTGAACTATCCAAAAAGTTGCAAGATTCATCCTTCTGTCTATTTTTTTTAAGAAACTCACGCCACCAACAAAAAACGTGTCAAGTCAAATGAATATATGTACACATGGTTAAGCTAGTCAAGTTAAGTGATTTTTTTAAATCTTTAGAAATTGAGGGTTCAAATCATATTCTGACAAAATATATTGAAATTATAAATATTCTTTGTAAAAATATGGCCAAATACTACTCCAATTTCAAAATTTTCGAATACAATAATTATTTTTTTATTTTTATAACTAAACGCCTACGTAATTTCACTAAATTTTTAGTATTTATGTACATTATATAAAATGCGAATTGCATTGTATATATAGTACATACTCCCTAAATATTTTATTAAAGAAAACCTCTAAATAGTTGGACGTAATATTTTTAAAATGATTTTTTTTTACATAATCTTTCTAATCATCGGAACCTACTGTATAAATATTTCAAAACTTATGTATTGTTGCAAGTCAATTTACTTGATGATGCAAAAAACATATGAACTAACAACACACAAAATTTAAATTCCGAATATGAAAGATTCATTTTCTATCCTTATCCTTATTCTTTTTAGGTAACCTTGATCTTCTCGTCGTGGCAAGACATGACCAAATTAATTTTTTTTATTGGGTCAACCAGTTTCTTAACAAAAATAGATTGAAGGACGATTCTTGTTATTTTTTAGATAGTATGAGGATGTTTTTTGCTCACTTAGATAATATAAAGATGTACATTAGATTTGAGTCATAGTTGAGGGATGATTTTAGCCAATAACTCAGCAATTGTTAATCATAATCTGGAAGAATTGGAGAGAGATCTAGAAGGGAAAGGAAAAGGAACTTACTTTGTTAAAATATCAATTATGCGTAATTACAATTTTACCCTTGCATAATAACATAATTACTAATTTGCCCTTGGTCGTCTAGACTTCACTCTTCTATATAATAGAAAGTATACATATATACTTCCTTGTATATTATGTATACACACATCATATACTACCTTATATACATTATAATACACCATTTCATATACCATATATACCCAATTAAGATCATATAGGTAGATTCTTCAAAAAGAGAAAGAGTGAATCCTATTGAAGACGAGAGTGAGGTACAACAAGGTCTTTCTTTCTACCGTCCTTCTCATGGAGCCGTACGTGGACGTTACCACTCATACAACTCTCATCCAACAAGCAGTTAGCCTTTCTCTACAAGGAATGGAAGTGTGGATAAATCAATATCAAAGATAAGATTATTTTTGTACACAATCTTATTACGACCATAGTGGTTGTTCATATATCATTATCTTCTTCCAAGCCTTTCTTAGAAATTAAAGCACTCACTAAGTTACTTATAAAATCCCAATTCTCTCTTGACCCCGAGAATTCTTCATGTGTCCATGCCAATTAGAGGTTCAACTGTACCCTTGAAAAAGAAAAATTGAAATAAAAAAGAAAGAAGAGAAATTAGGTCATCTTTATCGAAAGAGGTCGCCTTCTCTCAGGATAACAGTCTTGTACTTCTAATTGAATGCTCTATGACGGGCTTCCCTCTTTTCTTGGTTTTGACAATGAACTATTGTTTTAGGTTATCAATTGTGAAGTTGAGTTTTAGCTCTAGACGGAAGGAATATAGTCTTGACTCTTGAAAAGGGTAGCTAAAATTAGATAAATTGTAGGGGTCAAAAGGTACTCTCCTATCCCTAATTACTTGTCCACTTTTTCTTTTTTAGTTGTCCATAATTACTTGTCCACTTTTCTTTTTTTAGTTGTCCCTAATTACTTGTCCATTTTGACAAATCAAGAAAGTACAATTTTTTTAACCATTTATACCCTCAATTAATTACTTAGAAAAATGTAGAACTTCTTAAAAATTGAATTTTTTTTATTTATCCACTTCATAATTAACATGGGTAAAATGGTAAACTCACTATGTCAATCATTGTTTTCTTAATAGGTGTGTCAATTCAAAAGTGGACACATAATTAGGAACAGAGGGGATATTAAATTTATAGTTCCTTCGGTTATTAGTTTGTAAACTAAAACTATTTGGATTAGTGAAAATTTTAGGGCAAATCTTTCTGAGGTATATGGTATTTTCTTACTTCCTCGAGCAAGAAGTTTTCATAATAAAATTTCTTATCTTCCTATATATTTCGTGATTATTTCTTGTTTGGTGTCTTAAGAATCTTGTTCTTCAACACATATTTACTTGTCAAGCTAGAAGTTCTTGATGTTTATTATGATCACTCTATATGGCCAACTTGAAGAGAGTATTAAAACATAAAATAGTCTTAAGGATAGTTATTAGTCATTATATTTTCAAAGAGCATTTAAGTCATTTCAATAGTAAAGACAATTAATTTGTTAGAACATCACATCAAGTTAGGCTAACTCACCTTAATTTATACTAATAATTTTTCCTTACACCAATACCATCATTCAATTAAAGGGCAGGATTAAGCAAATATCAGAAATCCACTCTAAGACTTATCCAATTTTTTAGTTCAAAACAACTTATTAATTAGTTTAATTTCCTCTCTTACTCTAATACTAGTATACGTGCCCGCGCGTTGCGCGGATAATATAAAAAATTATTAATCATATATATAATAATGACCTATTTCAATATATATCATTTCTCATTTTTTTAATCAAAAACTTTTTTTGTTATCTATTTCTTAAACGCAATATAATTAAATCTCCATGAAATTGAAGAAGAAATCACGTGATCATTTGATAACTTGTACAATATACTTGCTTTTGTTTATTACTACATTATTAACTACTTAATATCATGACATTATC
>JAJOOR010002486.1:0-33372 GCA_036250505.1 Solanum acaule | reverse complement strand
CTTCATTCTGATTTTTTTTTTTACATCTTATTTTATGACATGTTGTGTCAAGATCGTGAGTGGTCCGAGTCGTGTATGTCTAAAGAGTGGTCTTAGATCATCCTAGCATGTTCCCAAAGATGATTTTCCGCTGCCAAACATTGACTGAATGTTATCACTTCAATCTTATTTGATTGTGTGGCTGACTGCACATTAATCTTAGCATCCACATACTTGTGATGCTCATCTTGTCGATGTGTTGGAATTTAGTAGAAACATTGATTGTCTTATAGAACTTGTGTTTCAACTTGGTAGGCACCCTCCTATCACATAACACCCCGGTAGCATTTTTTTCATTTCAGTCATTCAATTTTGAGGGAATAATTCACTTGCATTCCTGCTAGCACTATAAAAGCTTTGGTCTTAACGCTATTACTACTACTGTGCAGCCTTTTCTCTGGTTTGTAGAGTCAAGTTTCTCATTTACCCACAACGAAGGAGATGCTCCCACCATGCAAGCAACCATGGGTCATAACGCACTCTTCGCACAAGAAGTCCACATTGAAGTTGACTTATTTGCTTGGCCAATTGTCGGGTATTTTATTTCTTAGCATTTTCACAGACTTGTTTCAAAATTTCAATATATACACAAATCGGGGGTACTTCTGTGTTGTTGGCGATTGGCAAAAGGTCGGCAACAAGTGATTCATCATGCCCAACATGAGCCAATCGCTTTTTAGGAATGGTTTATAGGTCACCAAATTTCCATAAATGGATAGAAAAATGGGTCCATATAAATGATCAAGACCTCGCAAACAACAATGCTCCTTCCCTTTTATTTTGCTCTAGGGGCCATCTTTTGTCATATCTCTTGCCTATGGTTCAAGAAAGGGATTTGCTAGAATGATTGCAACGAGAAACACCAACACCACTACTTAAAGGTGGAAATGGACTGGACGGAGGATGACGGAGCAATCAAGCCTTAGACGATTTTCCCTTTTAGCGACAAGGGGGTGAGTGCTTCAAGCGGAAGTGAATTCCGAACTTGCCCAATCTCATTCAAATCAGCCTAAAAAAGCAATCAGGAAGCTATAGGCAGTGCCTATTGTTTCTCTTTTCCTTCTCTTGTGCAAGGCGTGTGATCGATTGAAAAGTTCCTTCCCCTTTTTGCTAGGTAGAGGGTCAGTTTCAAACAAAATGGAAGTGGTTGGTTTAATGCTCTCTTGAAAGACAAAATAGTCGTGGATACTTTCTGTAACATGTTCACCCACCATTTCAATCTCCTAGAATAATGAACCTAGGTCTGTGAATTGTTTGCATATAGGCCCCATAGTCCTATCTATTCTCACATAAACTTTGCTGTTCTTATGCTGGCACAACTTTTTTTTGTTGTTGATAACTTGTAGTACATATATTTAGTTTTACTTCTATGCTAAAGCCTTTGCTTTCTAGACTTTGGCTCCTTAATTAGTTAATTAAGCTTTTGCTTTACACCATCGCTAGAATCTTCAAGGCTGAATATATGCAGCCACTTAAAATTGTTTGTGTTTTTCATTTAGATACTTGTACTAAGCTTTATTCCAATTAAACATGTGTAAATCATGAAAACTTGATGTAAGACAACATTGACATCATTATATATTTTATGTTCAGTCTTTTAACATTGAAACATGATTTTTTCAGGAGCTCATTACTGCTTCAGAGTGGAGAGCTGGAGGAAGATCAAAGTATCACTGAACATGATGGATCTTTAAGGAACTTCTACAACAATGTGACCATCAACGTAACTGAAAATTTCCTACCTTAGTTTATTTGTAAGTGATGAAGCCATATTGGCTGTTGATTCTACATTTTCTTATTCCAGTTTTCTTGAACCAGGTATATCCCATGAGACAGCAGAGCCGAAATCTTTTACATTGTCGTGGACTAAGCATGAAGTTGTTTTAAGTCATATTGATTTAGAGGCCAATTATCAGCTCAATCTTAATGTTACCTGCCTCAAAAAAAATTATCAGCTCAATCTTGACATGATGAACTGAGCAAGAAGGGAACTGTCATGAAGGTTAAATTTTGCTCTTTACTGAGGGATGAACATGATTAGTGATCAATGACATGAAAACAATGCTCTCTTTTTCTGAATGGCATTGGTGGAAAACCACTGGTTTTTCCCTGGGAGCAGCTATTAGTTATACAGATGTCATTGAGGACGAGGGTTCAAATTCCAGTTGATGCAAGAAACACTAGTTGATTTCTTCCTAATTGTCTTGATCTTACTGGATAGAGTTGTACAGTAGAACAGGAGATAGCAAGTCCTCAGTGGATTAATCTATGACACCAGTTCTTTTTAAAAAGTTGCAATGAGATCTTGCTTATGGTAAATTAGGATTTCTACATTGTAAAGCTGGGCCCTTGGCCTATTTGTTTGACATCATTTCTTTGCTGCGCTGTTCTGCTATGATGATTTGATTTATCAATTTGCCGAGATGAAGAGAAGTTTAACTATGTGACTGGTATCATTTGAGTTGTGCTTTTTTATTATTATTATTTGAATAGGGAGGGGTGGATTGGGGTTGGGGAAACAGGTGAAGGAAGGGGAGAGAAGTAGTTTTCTTGTGCAATAAATATTGTGGACATTGCATATTCAATTGGTGGAAATGGACAACCTTGAGTTATGCTTCCAGACTGAGTCATTTGAGCTCCGCTTGTGCCCTCTTCCTTCTTTCTTGAGGATGCCATGTATATAATCCGGTGGAAGTTTCTGAGTTTGAGATGAACTCACCAAGTGGATATGTTTGTAGGTCGCAGTAATGTCTAGTGCTTTGTCTTCAATTGAATCAATCTTTTACCTTAACTTGTGTTGTTTTTAGATGAAGCAGAAGAAATTGTGATCTACAGTCGCAGACCACATATCAGGTCTTAGAAATATTCATGAGAGTATGTCAAAGTACAATGGTATATATAATATCTGCGGAAAGAGAAAGTACCAAAAAATGTGGAAAAAATAAATATAATATAATATCTGATGTGAGAGATGTGGCGGGTCTATGCCCTTTCTACATATCGATACTAGTTCTGGACATGTGCTTTGCACTTGTATATTATACGTCTAAGTTATCAGAAAAATCATATTACTAAATTTAATCTCTTACATATTCTAAATGTACTAGCAAGTGATGCCCGTGCATCCAAACCTAACAATTTTTTTGATGTGTTTAAATATGCAACATCTATTATTAAAAAAAGGACCAAAGGACCATAACTTTTTTGTCATTACAGGTTGCATTAAGCATCAAGTTATTAGTACCCAAAAAGATATACTTACAGCCAAATAACTAACTACATGGGAAAGTATCATTAACAATTGTAATCCTGAAAAATAACAAAAAGAAATCACATCTGCCTTCGTGAGCTTACGAAAATTTTAACTTCACACAACTTTAGCAGAGAACAGAGAATCAGACAAATTTCAACCTAAATCTGTTCATATTTGTAGGCAATAAGCATTGAGGTAATGCAAAGTAACTAAAGAGGACAGACAACCTCCTCTAACATGAAACATTCCAATATATTAAACTGTGAGGTAATAGGCTTTCAAGCCTTACTTCTAACCTTTTCTGTGCTTCTACCAGTCAATCCATAAGAATTGCTCTAATCATCAAAATAGCATGAATTTTATATACTACACAATAAAGTCACATTTTTTAACATTAAAGTAGTAAAGTCACAACTTCAAAACAGAGACACATGATGATATTCTGTATACCCCTATGAGCTTTCATATCTTCAACATTTTCACGGCAGCCAAGTGATTATCAACATCAACAATATCAATATCGTGCATTAGTGTGCTCCCAGCTGCACGAAATATTATGACATCTACAAAGAGCTGTCCCTTAGGCACTTCAAATACACAAACATCTCTAACTTTTAACTTATTTTCTAACACGAATGCCTTCCAACCAGAACCAACTTTAGCATTTGCTGTTCCGATAGTGCATTTGACAGACCAAGATCCACTTCCTGGAACACGAAGCACTAGATTGCCATTGTTCTCAAGGAAATACTTCCTAGCAAACTTCGACGATATGGACTGCCAAAGGAGATGACCAAGTAAATTGATTTTGACGATAGTGCATGGAATAAAAAAAGATCAGAGCACTGCAAAGTCCATAAAGATTACAGCTTGTAGCTTACCAGATTGAATGGAGCTGAGACATATGATGGTTGCATAAAAGATATAATGAACGGATTCTTAGATTTAAAAGTTTTTGCTTGTTGATATGCTGCAGTGCTCTCTTTATCCATTACCGTCTTGTTCTGATCATAAATACTCTTGGATTCTTGCTTGTGAATCCTGCAGTCTTCAATAAGATCATTATATTAATACTGAATGAATTTAAGTTATATACAACAACAATGTAAGTTTCTTTTCACCATTTCTACGAAGCTACTTATTACTAGTAATACTTACCATAAAGATTTATGACCTAATAAGTGACTTGATTGTGTAATTAGTTTTACAATATCGGTGCACATAACTTAAAACTCATAGTACTAAATTATCAAGTAACAAGTTTGATTTTCATTCAGGTCATAGCCAAAAAGAACCTCACTTTGGCCCTCTCTTGTGGAAGAAGGTGAAGCTACATCATCTTCGTGTCTTTTCCTTTTGCTGAACTGTCCATCGCCTAGGTTTTCAACAGAATGATCAATCATATCAGGAACTTTTTCTTTCAATTTCTGGCTTCTTGGAATATCTTCTAGGATATCAACAGAATAATCCGACTCGGACAGGTCAATTTCTGGTGCATGGTGTGTTTCATGGCAATGGAAAGTGCGTAAACTATATGGATATTCAATTTCTGCTGCACTCAAATCAAATATAGTGACATTAAAATGGGAACGAGCATTGTATCCGAACATCAAAAAGTGGCCACAGCTTATCGAATAATAGTCACAGAAATCCTGCCATCCTTTGGTAAGCCAAATTTGACCTTGAGAATGTTGCACTTCAACCTCCCATACTTGTCCAATGGGAACCTCAAGATACACAGGGTTTAAAATGTTGTTGCAACATCTTTTGACAAAGTCTTTCGGAATCCTCTGCATTTGTGCAAATGAAATTTTGACTCAGTTTCATAAATCTCAGAATCAAAGACAGTAAATCTTGCAAAATACATTCTCTGTTTTTTTCCATAACTAACTACTAAAACAAAAGGTAAGCCCACAAGCCAACTAGAACCTTGTTTCTCAGATTCTTCAAAATGCACTACTTTTGGAGCATCCGACACGCACTCATCAACATTTTTAAAGAGTCCGAGCAACATAAAGTACAAGTAGAAACACAGATACAAACTCATTGTCCTATTTCAGTAGATCTATGCAACATATGTTCGAAAATGAAATAATGGGATTCCATTTATCAACAATGTAAATATTCATAAACTTGATCATTTATACTGTTAGTGAAGCTTTTCCCCCCTTAATGTAACTATATACTTGACTCTTTCATTAAAATTTACACCTAAAATAGCCCCTTAATTCCTACGACTCATACAAAATTATAAGCCTAAATTTATCATCAATCTTCATTATGTTTTAACTATACACACCACTATATATCTAATTAGGTTCAACAGAGACACACATGGTTGAATCAAGAAACAGAAATCAAAAGAAGAACAAAAAAAAAAGAGAGAAATTAATTGTACATACCAGACGGATGCATTCATCTTGGGACAATATAATCTTGTAGAACTTTGGTTGCACAACATTGTTGTTTTTAGTAGAAGAAGAAGAAGAATTCCCAAGGCAAAATCCTTCTCTAAGAGCCATGTTTGCTTTTCTGCAGAATGATTTTAGTACTAATATGGTAGATGTAAAATTGCTGGCTATTGCATTAAAGGGGAGGTCTAGGATGACAGCTTAGGGACAATATGTACCAAAACATAAGTATGACCATTTTGATGTTCAATGCAGTGTTTTGTTTGGTCAGACAATAGTGTTGTTATCAATCAAATCTTACAAAAATAAATTTAATACTAGTATTTGTAAGGTGCAGTATTTTCAAATCAAATCCATCACTCAATCTGATTGATTAACTCAAGAATCGAGGAGGCAAGTAAATACTAGTTACTTTTAAGTGTTTTTTGGCTTTTCCGAATTCCTAACATGTTCGCACAACATAAAAATTATATATTTGTTCGTTTCAAAGTATTTGTTTGATTATAATTTGATATGAAATTTAAGATTTTTAATTTTTTTGTTTTATAGTTTTAAATTAAAGATATATAGAATGTATCAAAATAAGTTTTAATTTTTTTTGTCTTAAACATGTCATATTGAAAGTTAAAATTAAAGGATTGCCAAACAAAAAACATCCTTTTTTTTAATGAATTTAAAAAGAAAATAAGACAAACAAATTAAAACGAAGAAAGTTCTATCCATGAACAATCGCCATAAGAATTGAAGTATTTACTTTTTTTTGTTATTGGAATAACCATTAGTTTTATTTTAAAATCAATGTTTGATTATAAAATTTCTAAATTTAGTTTGGATTGACATATTAAGCGTTCACTTCTCTTCTTTTCAAAAGTATAATCAAACAAAATTCTATTTTCAACTCTAACTTCATAAATTTTAAATAAAGTAAGAAAATCCGAAATCTCATCACCAATAAATGCCTTCTAATACTTGATGACTAAATAACGATGATCCTTTATATTTTGAGGTCACTTGATTGATGAATAAAGTTATGGAGGAAGCATAATTTTTTTATTATAATAGAAAAATTAACACTTGGATTATCCGTCTACTTTTAATTGTCATGTTATGATTTTCGAAAGTTAATTTGAATAATTTTCAAAGTAAAATTAGATTATATTAATTCAATATTTTAAACAAAAAAATGTAGATATTCAAAAACTATATGAAAAGTAACTATAAATTGCAATTCTTTGTATATCAATATAATGAAAAAATATACTTAAAAATGTTAGACAAAAATCTAAACAATATGACAATTTAAAGTGGACGGATGGGATATAAAATTTTAGTTAAATATTTGGTTCATACTTCATATCATAGTATTAGAAATTAGATATTCTTCAAAAATTAAGATATAGTGTTTTGATGTTCACCCTCATATGGTCTTAGATTCAAATTTCAAAAATTATGAATAAAAACTGAGTCAGGAGCCAAAAGGTAAAAGAATTTATCAAAAATACGATAACAAAATTGATTTTCAAATTAAAAAGGCAACTTTATAACAGTTAAATTAACGTTGTTTAAATTAGGATGACAACTGCAAAGCACGAAATCCCATGCGCCTTGCAAGGCACAGGAGAATTGCGTCTTCCCTGTTAATTAAAAAAAAAATTTAACTGTCATATACTTATCATTGTATTGAAATAAAAGTCTCAAATAGGATGCTAATACCTATTATTTCATTATAAAATGACAATTAATTTGAGACTTGGATATCTTTTGTAAGCATATTTATCATATTTGACACGTGTCACGTTGTAAGGAAGCTAATCAATGCTTGTATTTCTTTTAGGTACAGTTATGCATAATTTCTTTTTGTCTTCTTCACTCTGATCTCTGTATTTCTTATAATGAAATAATTTTTTATTTCATTATAAAATTGCAATTTTAAAAAATATTGTTATTGAGATAGTTTTATTATTACATGCCATTTCATATGCTGAATTTTTATTTCATATTTTATTTCATTATAAAATTGCAATTAAAAAAAATTATTTCTTATATTAATTTAACTTCTTTTAAGTTTTAACCACGACAAAGATAGTAAAATGAAATTAAAAAAAATTTATTAGCAATTTTCTGCTATTTTTATTTGCAATAATGCAAGTGCTCCAGACGTGTTATGAGATTGGAACATGCATGGATTAATTTATTTTCTGTCTTGAAGAAATAGCAGCTCAATTTCTTTACTTACCTTGTGGGATTCTATGGGATTATTGCTAATATATATTTTTTAATTAACAAGGAGACGCAATTCTCCTGCGCCTTGCGAGGCGCAAGCCATTTTCCTCTTTTCTCTTTCAATTCGTACTCTCCGCCTGCATAGCACGAGCTCGAAGACGCCTCAAGCTTCTCTACGGTAATATCTTTCTGATTTTCGATTTTCCTTTTCCAATTTCGTTCAAAATAGTACGAATTCGTTTATCCTCTAAGATTTTTTGAATTTGGGATTCTCCCACATCGGTTCTATCCTAGAAATTCCCCTCAAATCTCTACTATAAAAATCCCCTCTCTTCACGGAGACGGTTTGGATACCTAAGAGTACCCCTTTAAGGTCTGGGAATTCGGAGTGTCTTCTCAACTCGCTGCCCTGAAAGAAAGAGGTATATTCTTTCTTGTATCTTGCAGTAATTCACATCTTATGATTAAAATCGCGAAATGTTATTTCATTAGATTTGAACCTACCTTGGTTACTTGTCTTATTTTGATTCTTTTATCACTTCTAAGATGATCTCAGGCCTTGTAGTAAAAATTCCAGAAAAAAGGTTTCTGTTCGCATTTTGAGAACTAAAGTAGTCTATATTGACTTATAGCTACACTCCCTGTTGTGATGGCTAAACAGTCCGAATAGGAATTTGTTTGTTTATTTTCTCTCTTCCTCGTGTATTAGTTTACACCTACCGATGTGTTTCCAAACCATGATTAAGAGAATGATTTGCTTTCTATGTGTTCACATCCATGTGTCACTGTTTTATTTTGTTAAGTCAGTGACCAAAATGTTGAAGCTACATACACATTTTAGTCAGGTCAGGTTACCGGCTTAGAGGCAAACATGGAGAAGTCCCACATTTTTATAATAAAGGTAATTGGGGAGACTAAAGAAGGAATACTCAATAGAATTGAATTTACACTTAGCTCATTTCAATTAGATACTTGGGATTACCTCTATTCTCCAAGAAGTGGTCTAAGATGAAATGTCATCAATTGATTGCCAAAATAACCCTGCGGATAACTGTCACTTATTCGAAGAAGTTATCATACACCCGAAGATTACAAGTGATAACATCAGTCCTATATTCGTTACATAGCGCTTTTGGGGATTTGTCTTTGTACTACCCCAAAATGTTGTTTAAGAGGTGAATAAAATTTGTAAACACCTATATTTGTAAGTCACACTAAAGTCTGTTACTTTTTATAAATTCAAAATAATATATATTTTATATCAACACCCTAATTAGGATAGTGCAACTTATATTGGGCCCTTTTCCGATAAGAGAAATTTCAATAAATAATAGTGGTGGTTCCATAGCAGAGTGCAAAGCTCAAAGTGCAAAGAAAAGAAAGAGATGGTGAAAGTAGTAGTGGGAGAAGAAAGTCAGGTCAAATTAGCTGAAAATCGGCTTAGCAAATCTGGAGTCCCTTGTCAGGTATATTAGAAAAATAATAAATTCATGTATGAATGACCAAAGCTGTATATATATATATATATAAGGATAATTTGTTTCAACAGGTAGGGCTTGTAATTGGGAATTTAAGTGGGAAATTTGATCGAGGATTCATATTCGATTTAATCCCAACACCGCTGAATGACAACGGTGAGCCGGCATGTTCCATAATTGGCGGGGCTAAAGATGATCGGAAAAAGGCATCCAAAGGGAAGTCGCTCCCTCATTCTTCCACATTATTTATTGACAAAGATTGGCTTGCTGAACACGCTCGTCAGGTTCACTTTTTACCCTTCTCTATTTTATAATTACAAATTCACATTCTACAGCACTAGAATTATATTAGGTTACTACTTCTCCTATCTTACTTACTTCCACCCACTGCCAAATTGTGTGGAAGAATTTGTATGAACTACTCTGGAAATCCATGTATTTTATTTTTTTGATAACCATGATGTCTGGTCAAGCTTGCACACATCTTGACTAATTCCATAATTTTTCTGCCTCCTCTCACTAGTAATATGTATTAGGTAATTTTGTCTACCAAGGCTAGGCCAGATGAGAAGAAATCACCTCGTGTATTGTATCTACTGAGATTTGAACTTGAGACTTCATGGTTCTGAACTCACTTCATTGACCATTAGGTCACACCCTTGGGTGCGGGAGATCCATGTATTTTCCTCAAATGAATCTATGTGAACCTATACTACTAGCTTGTTATTTGCATATTTCTATGTATTACATAAGGCAAAAAGTATATGAAAGCACCTAGTGTTCGCTAGGGACTTTGCTGCGAAGTGCAATTCAGGTGTGGGATTGGTTTAAAATAGGCGCATATGAAGAGAGAAAAAATGTGATACAACAACTATGACTCAGATCCAAACAAGTTGGGTAGGCTATATGAATCCATGCAAACCATTTTTCTCCATTTCAATTCATTTCAGGACAACATTGAACAAAAGGAAAATATAGTAAACGAGTCCACAAATAAGATTTTGTCCATTTCTTCCGCATTTGTTGATGTTTCTTCCGTTAAAGGAGATTCGAGAAAGGATGGAATAGGAAGACATGTTTCCAAACGTACCTTCGTTTAAGAGAATATTTTTTGTGTAGAAAGTCTCAAATTCGGGATCTTCTGCTATGCGAATTTCTTGAGAAATGAAGTCGAATGGTCCTTTGACCTTCGTTTGATTCCGCAAAAGCCGTAGCCCTTTAATTGCTTAGGGGAATCGGCCGAAGGCTCCGCAACATGTTGGTGAGCTTTTAGATCCCGCCAATAAAAAGTATATTCTAATCCTAACTGACATGTATGTTGTAAAGTCCATATTCATTTAGTTCAGAACCATTTTAAAATCTTTGATTCAGATGCTAAAATGTAGTCGCAAGTTTCCGGTATAGATTAGTGATTAGTTCTCGAATCCTAGATTTCTAATATTTATTCCTCTTCACAAATACATCATATATGATATCTTTTTTTTGGTGGTATCTAGTCATCTCTTGGGTTGTGTAAAAGAAAGAAACCATAGGTGTTCTGATGGGGCATCAACTCCAACTCAATCCCACGAAGCTAGATGCTTAGTTGTTTTGAAAGCTAGATGCTTAGTTGTTTTGTTTAGCTGAAATTTCCTACTCCTGATAGCATTGACAGTTTTTTGGGGCTCTGTTAGCTCCATGGTACTAGTTGAGTTTTTTTGTAATAGAAGCTAACATGTTTTTTTTTTTCTTCAAAACCCTATTGGCTTTTGCATTTGTAATTTGATACCTTCAGTTGTAATATATCAATGACAATATCTTACTTCATCTAAAAAAAAATATGATATCTTTATTTGGTAAAAATCACCTATGATATCTTCTAACTGTCAAAATATCATGTTACTGGCTGTATATAATGTTTAGTGCTGCCCTTTGCTTGACAGAGCTTGTGGGTGTTGAGGCGCATGTAGTAGCACCTTGATGCCTGCACCAACGTGCCTTTCATTTTCTGTGATGTCCGCAAACTATGCAACAGAAATGCTTCTACTGCTGCTACACTGTGTGATGCAAATACCTCCTCTATTTGACAAACTACCATATGTTTTCTCAACTCTGTAGCCTTGTATATGAACTTTGTTTGGAAGAATATTCAAATGGGTATAGTGGATTTAAGAAATATCTCTCGTCCTAACTATCTGGGTGTGGTGCTGGCAACTTGTCAATTGACACTAACTTCAGATTTCGCGGAAAAGGCCATCATAGTGAATCATCAAAAATATTATGAATCATGTAAATCCTCTATATAGCTTATGCTTTAATATATGCATCTTTCAGGTTGGGAGAATGCTAGTGGGTGGCATGAAGGTGGTTGGCATCTATGTGTGGACCAATGAGAGCTCATTCAAAAATTCAACCATCACTCTTTGTCAGGTTTTACTATCATAACTTGAAGTCAACGCTATATTTTCCTCTCTGTACCCGAGGCTCTACCATAACTGCACTATTGTGTTATTTTCTGGAATAGGAGGCTCTCATGTAGTAAGTCTCTGTTGTTATGCCTTTTACGGTGAAGTTAACTTACCTTCCAGAAAATGTTTAATGAAACATGAAACTTATAATTTCCATTACTCATAATTAGTTTTCGATGTTAACTTCTGTCATTATTTGTATTCTTGCTCTCTTTCTCACTTGCTTATGAAATAACTGTACAGGCTGCAAAAGCAGTTGCTGAAGCGGCCCCTTTGTTGGAAGTGGATTGGGATGAAAGATTGCTTGTGCACATTGGTTACAGTCCCTTGAGGTAATCTTGTCTAACTATGTGTTCTTATATTCAAATAGGCCCTTCCTTTTCAAAAACATATTCGAATCGTCCCTTATTGTTGATTTAAGAGATAAGATGTATTCCAGGTGGACATGTCGAAATTGCTCGTTGGCTTCAAATATTACATCAGGCAATTTACGACCTTGTGATTTCAAAATGGGAAAAATTCTGAGTACTCGTCAGGCATTCCGATGCACATATGACTTTGATTTGAGGTGAACTTTTGTTTGCTAGAATTGCTCATTTTTTAAATCATTCTTTGGTGTATTGGACTGAACATGAGTTTTGATTTCATAGTGCCACATTTCAAACCAAAAAGGAAATTCCAACTATCTCAAGCAACTCATTTGTTCGTTATTTTAATTGCATGATTGTTTGTTAGGATATTTCTTTTTTGGCATGACAACATTGATAAGGAGGCAAAAACTTCCTCCCCGTTTTCCCTGGCACTAGAGAGGTTGGAGAAGTGCCATATTAATGTCGTTGAAGAACGTTAGCCAAAATTGTGAGTGAAAAATGGCTTGTCTCAAATATTGGGCAACTTTCGTTGTTGAGCTATTGGCTTGTATCACACTATGGCTTTTGGTTTATTTTTCTGCACTAGTATGACAGAAGAAAGAAAGAAATCTTTTTTTCGGGGGGTGGAGAGGGTGGTGGGTGGTGGGTGAGTAGGCCTTTTTGATCAAGTGGTATGCAATAAAACTGTTCAACATTTCCTTTGGTTGGTTGCAGCCATTTTATATTAGTTAGGGTCATTTTGTCGTAATAAAGGTGTGATTGGAAAACTATTATCCCTCCATGTTATGATGGACTGGAGGTTGCATCTAGAGTAGATCCTTTCTCTTCTTTGTTTTGTAGCTTTGCACTTCCTTTTCTTGTGATCCCTATATGGTATATCTCCCCACACAAGCTTAGTAAACCCACTGTACCAGTGGAAACAATTCAGTTTTGTGACTTTCATAAAAATAGAGATATGTCAAATATGATATTTTCTGCCAGAATCATGGCTCTTAATGACTGTTGTGCATCCAGGACTTTGTGTTACCATCCCCTCGTTTATGTTCGCAAAAACGATTCATTTCAAACTTGTGCTACCTTGTTAGTACTCCCATATAACTCATGAAGTGTTTTCCCTAGTCCTACCTTTTGTTTTTAATTACTCAAATCAATTATGTTTGTTTATTCTTTTTACTGAATTTCTTAGAGATCTCAGAGAAATTCAGAAAAACGTCTCACGATTGAGCAACATGTTTCCAGGTTGCCCATATACCAGGGTTCAAGTAGCAAAAGATTGGTTGACATTCTTCATCATGGCATTTCAATTCATGCCAAAGAGCTTAAAGGTGCCAAAGCATTGATTGATGGGAAATTGGTAATGAACTCTAGACTTGTGGCTTGAGTCTAGATCAACCACTATTTTTAAACTTGGATGGTAGTTTTCCTCTTAAAGCATCCTCATGGCCACTCCTTATGATTTCACTACCTCATGTTGCAACTTGGTTTTTCTCTTTCTTTCATTTTAATTAATAATTGCTAACAGAAATTTTTTACTCTAAACGGTGCTAGCTCTTGAGTAGTGACATATCAAATGGGCCTTAAAATATGATATAGGCTGCTACTCTATACTTGATTTGCTTGCTTTTGTCCTCTATCAAAATATGAGCCCGGTCTCTTTCCTTAGTTATTATGTTTGACAATTTTCACCTTTTTTCTTTCATTTCTAGGCAAATGAGGATGAGCAATTTGATTTAGGTGGTGTACATGATGTTGAATTTCTCCATGGAAGATAAGTATTTGGAAGGTCTGTAAACATTCTCCAATTTACACAATTGGCCTTTCTTTTGAAGTTGATGAAGTGAGTTAGTTGCTATACAGTAATTATTTTCTTTCTGTCATTCATTTCCTTTTTATTGTGAAGTATGCAGCCAAAAAGAGATTACAGGTCTTCTAGTCTTCAGCGGCTCTGTCTGCTCCTATGCTTACTCAAATTCAAAGGAACCATCTTCTCAAGCTTTGGCTGACATAAAGGTATTTTAACTTTGCATTTGATGTTGTTTGTTCCCTACATTAAGAACTAAAAAGTTCAGTAAATCTGTTCTTACTTATCTGTTGCATTCATGGATGTTAAGATGTTCTATTAGATTTCAGTCCATTTGTTGGGCTTCAAAAAGTCATATTATCAGAGCATATTAGACGGATTACTCGAAGCAGAGAGATTCATTTGTATTTTCTCCATAAGATCACAGGCATCGTACACCTGGTTCTGGATTTAACAGTGATTTTTATATCAAAAAGGGAATATTTTACTATTTGGGTTAGAGTGAACTTGGTTTTAGCTTACATTTGTTCTGCATAATGCTAGAACGTAGATCCTGGTTGTCTTAAGGATTTTTTTCTCCAGCATTTAACATCTGGTCTTCTTGGTGTTTAGGAAGACATAATTAAGAGTCTAAGAAGCAGGTTAGATATCATGTGTGATGAGGCAGACAGGAAATCAGATTCTAAAGAGGACAGAACTGAAGAGAGCAACAACCAGATATTAAGTGGGAGTGCAGTTCTGCAACTTGATTTACAGTTACAGAGGTATAACACAGTGTAATGGTATCTATTCTCTCCTCTAGATGTCCAGATTTAACCCTGCACACTTATTTTTCACAATAGCATCGACATCTGTTTGCAAAATTCTCTAGTTCTTTATTTTTTTTCTGGTACGGACTTTAGTATTTTAATGAGATTTAATTGTGTCTTTATAAACTTTATTCAAAATTGAGGATTTGATACTTCCTCCATTTTTCTGATGAAATTTGATACTTCCTCTACCATATTCTTATTGAGAACTACAAGAGTAATTTTGTCACTGGTCTTATGACTAAGGGTGCTTATGGCTCGGTTTGGCCCGGTTTATTGGGTTTGTAAATATGCTAAATGTATTTCATTTTGCTAAACAACTTTGTAGTTATTACACTTTGACCTTTATCGTTAACTGGACGGTAGCAGTTGGCTTGTTAGCGATGCTGAAATGGTTTACTTTCTTTTTAAACAGAGAACATTGCAGTATGTCATTTCCTCGAAGAGTATTTTTACCCTGGCTGGCTGATACATTCCTCTGTGACTATATACAACCATCTGATTCAGTTGAGGTGAGTTAGTTGCACCCTTTATATTCTTTGGTGAAGCAAATTATACTACACTCAGCCGTATTTCTTTTATTTGTCTTCCATTAAAAACATAAATGACAGTTTTCCTTATATTATGTTGTTTTCTTGCCTTAAAGCAAAAGAAGTTACGCCTTTGATGTAGAAAGGTTGTTGTAATAGGCACTACTTCGAAGTCCTGTAACTATACTGAAGCTGCAGGCACTTTTGTCTTTGCGTGTTTGCAGCTCTAAAAGACAAACACACGAGTGTGGTTATAGAATACATGATTCTTGTACATTTTTTCAGTAGGTGTTTCACCTCAAGGAATGTGTTTCTTGTGACAATTTATTCATTTTTAGGATTAAAAGTTGTCAAGAAAATCTAATACCTCTCTATAATGGTTGTCGTACTGAAGGAAGCTCCTTCCTTGATCTCACTTGCTGAGTTCTTTAATGGAACATTTTGTTGTCTCTCTGTGATAATTGTACATTCAAGATGCAGCTGATCTGCCTTGGCAATGAAGTTGTCTATTTGGTACAGAAGTGGTTTGAGCAGTATTTGTTAAGACATTGTTTACCATATTTCTCAATGCAACTAAATATGTTGGTAATTTTGAGATCATGATTTCAACTCAACTCTGATGTGCTCTACTTTGAGTTAGGTTCTCGTGGATCATTTTGCCGAGCTCATGTCTCTAGAGTTCCCAAGTATTTCTTCAAAAATTTTGGAGCCTGAAGCTGAAGCTCCTGCATTGTTATTATCCACCACAAAATCATTTCGGGAGGTGTCAACCCCATATGCTTTACTACCTAAGTCAGACGATTCACTCTCAAATCAAAATAGAGCTGCTACAATCTTGAGAAGTGACCAGAAATCGACAAACCCAGCTGGTTTTAACTTCATGATAGCTGTTTTAGTTCTTGTTGTATCAGTTGTGGTAGGGTTTGTGGTAATTTTTGTTAGGTCATCATCCTAGGGAACACGGATGGTGCGAACAAAAAATATGTTTAGATCAAATCTGATGATACTGTCTCATGCATATACTAACTACTAAGGCTATCATTTACAATTCTACACTGACTCCAAATAATTTATTTTGGTGATAAATTCTACCATAGTACAAGTGTGGGTATACTATGTGTTATCAACATGTCTGTTTTTGATAATTATTTTTATTTATCTATGGCATTTTGGTCATTTCAACTCACAACATTCCTTCCATTTTAATTATATATATATTCTATATTACCTTAAAAGCATGAACTCCTAACTTAAAATGTTAAATTATTAAAATATCTCTAATTTAGGTTGTGACTTTTTCGATGAGTTGTGATTTTTTTCAAAGGGTTGTAATTTTTCGATGAGTTGGGACTTTTTCAAAGAGTTGGGACATTTTCAATAAGTTGCGATTTTTCCAGAGGCTTGTGACTTCTTGGAAAATCATGATTTTTCAGATAAGATGCAAAAAATACTTGTTCATCTTACCCTTTGTTGACTATAAATAGAGGGGGTTCGTCTCATTTTTCAACCACAATTTTTTTTAATCTTCTATTCTTCTTCTTCTTCTTCTTCTTGCATTTTAAAAAATTTCGTGATTTATTGTCGTTGAGTGAGTTCGAAGTTAAGCGGAATATGAGGTACCACTATTTTGATGAAATAAATTGTATTATCCTAGGAGAGTATATTCTTTTAACCTCGAGTACTTGAGGAAAATAATTCTGATGATATACTAATTATTTTTTTCTTAGTATATACATTAATATGTAAGGTCCAATATATGAAGTTAACATGATGTAGTCTAAATTCATTTGTTTTTGTTAACAATTCCTCTTGTGATGTAGATATATGCTTCTGAATATGTTTTCCAAAAATTATTACACTTTTCAAAAGTTAGAGAATTGTCACGATTTGTTTTTTGATGCCCAATACAAAAGAATAACTTTATTTATCAATGCTACTTGTGTGATTTAGATTGTCACGAAGTTTGCTTCAAAATAGTTACTACTATATAAACATTGCCCTTTTGTTTTATTGATTTACTATTTCTTAATATTTAAGTATTTTTTACAAAGAAAAGTTTATATGAGTTGTAATAACGTCAGTTGAAATTTGTATTAGTTTAATTTTATTGTAGTCTAAATTCATTTGTTTTTGTTAACAATTTCTCTTGTGATGTAGATATATGCTTCTGAATATCTTTTTTCAAAATTATTAAACTTCTCAAGAGTTAGAGAATTGTCACGATTTGTTTTTTTGATGCCCAAGACAAAAGATTTACTTTATTTATTAATGCTACTTATGTGATTTAGATTGTCAGGAAGTTTGCTTCAAAATATTTATTATTATATAAACATTGCCCTTTTGTTTTACTGATTTACTATTTCTTAATATTTCAGTATTTTCAACGAAGAAAAGTTCATATGACTTGTAATAACGCCAGTTGAAGTTTGTATAAGTTTAATTTTTATTGTAGTATAAATATATTTATTTTTGTTAACAATTTTCGTTTGTGATGTAGATATATGTTTCTAAATATTTTTTCTCAAAATTATTAAACTTCTAAAGAGCTAGAGAATTGTCATGATTTGTTTTTTTGATGCTCAAGACAAAAGAATGACTTTATTTATAAATGCTACTTATGTGATTTAGATTGTCACGAAAAATATGTGAATGATTCATTTAAAATTTATCATTGAAAAAATAAATTTTATATTCAGTAATATGGAATAAACATTTTCATTTTGTCCCTACACTAAATAAAAATCTAATACCTATAAGAAAATAGTAACATTAATTAAAAGTCCTATTTATTTATGTAAGTATTAAACTTATTAGAAATTCATCTATTGCACATTAATTCTTTAGTTATAACATTATAAATTCTTTTAGTTATTACAAATTATTGCAAATGTTACTCACACTCTTTTACACTCTTTAGTTATAATATTAAGAATTCTCACAGTTATTACATTAATTATTTCTTTCATCTTTCCTTCTATTAACTTTTGACTAATAATTTTTCATATTATTATACCGCCCCTATATATGTGGTAACATGGTGTTGTTATTTTTCCTTAAACAAATCATGCTTGGTTGAATGAATTGAAAATTGTTTACAAGTATATGAACTATATCTTTGTTGGGTGTAAGATAAAAAGGTGATTATATATATGATTTCATAGATAGAATATATTCTTTAATTTTAATTTTTAGTTTTTTCGTTAAAAAAAAAGAAGAAACTATGGAAAGTCATATAACTATCTTTGATTTATGTACAGAGTCAATCGAGAAGTCAAATATGAGAGCCAACAAAAAGAACGTCATCTATTATGTCACAACTTATAAAATAAAAATTAATATACAAAAATAGTTCTAAAAAATAAAATACATGATAAATAATTAAATGGAATACACGTGCAAAACACATCTGGGTAGATGACACGAAAAATACACAACAAGTATCGTCTATAAGGTAATATTAGTGAGATACGACTAATTACATGATTGAACCTTATCAAATAGAAATAAATATATATATTATTGCATTTAACTAATAAATTTTTTCATTGACCATCTTTATAGGATCGTGTGAATAAGAGATATATACGATGATTCACATTGAACATTCATAAAAGAATCTGCAATATTATTTTGTGCAAAGCTTATTATTCAAATCTTCGCTTAAATTTTCTGAATTGATAATCACGTGCAACGCACGTGTCGAAAAACTAGTATATCTATATTGCATGTTTTGTTCATTTTCCCTTCATCAATAGAAAGACCCTTCAAATGGCTAAGCTAAGAAGGAAGACAATCCCAATATTTCCTTCTTCTCGGAAGACTATAAAAGTAAAACGAACTCAAGTAGTCGAAATATATAGTTTTCTTAGAAAATGATAGACGATTCGTAATAAAAAGAACAGATTGAAGGACAAAATAATTTATTTTGCTTTTCTAAGATTCGATGAAGCTTATCTCCCATTATAAGTCTGTTATGTTTTCTAGAGCCTCTATATTACCAACCGACTAAAATTAATGTTCTCTTCACACAAAATATATAATTAGTTCTTACATTTAATTGAGTTGAATAATTTCACCCATTAGAGCAGCTGATAGCTGAAACTAATTTCTGATACAAGTATTGTGCTTTATCAACAAAAAAGAACTCATTGTGCGTTCGTTAGGAAGGACTTGTGGAATTTTGATGACCGAATCAAGTTCTATCTCAAAACAGTCTCTATGAGGGCATCAAGTTCAAGAGGTGGGGGTGATTTTTTTTGAAACATGTTGCTTAGTTAGACTAGCTAGGGTTATAACCAACCGAATCCACTTCTTGAACTCAATGCTCTTATTGAGATAGTTCTCGATTCGATAGTTATCAAACTTCCACAAGTCCTTGGCCTTCACCCAAATAACATTTTTGCCCTTCAAGTGAACTAAGAATTCTATCTTTAGTATTTTTCTTGCTTCTTCCTATCTCTTTTATATCTACATCAAACTGCATTGGTAAAGAAAGAGGAGCCCTCTTCGATGGTTTCTTGTTTGGATCATCATCATCTGCAAATAAGGTTTCTTATTTAACCACATTTATGTAAAATAAGTCAATAGCTATTTTCGATGAACACAAGTTAGGTGCAGCAATAAAGATTGAATACTTTGAAAACCTGTCTACCATCACAATTATCGATGTTTTACCCTCAACCATAGGAAAACCCTAAATGAAATCCATGCTTACCAACAACCATGTCCATTCTAGAAGAGGCAAAAGCTACAATAACCCTACCTCTTTCTCACGCTTAGTCTTGTCTACTTGGAAGATATGACAATATAGATGATTAATCTATGATTGGGTGTCGCTTAATTGCTTATTAAATGTTGAGTTGATTTGGGTTCATCTATCTCTTTATGTTTTCATATATAATTTGAGGCTGCAAATTCTAATTTACTTTAGATCTCTAATGTTGCTTGTGAAAGGTCGTTAGAGTGATAAGAGATGGTTGATAATGATTCAATTTGATTCATTTTATAGGTGAAGCTTGAAATAGTTTGGCCAAAATAAAGTATTATATTGGTTTGTGTATTACGTGTTGGAGTTTGATAAAAACCCATATGAGTTGTGATAGTTGATTGAAAAATAACTATCATTCCGTATATTCTAGATTATCCGGTGATATTCAACTGATTCAAGCAATTATCAATGCCCAAGTTGCAAGTTTATAGTCCATACTATCACATTCTGAAGAGTCTCCAATTACTTGTGATAAACCCTATTTTATCATTTGCAATTGTGAAATTATTGTGATCAAGTAATTATTCAAATTTTGTGTTCAAATTTTTACTCAACCCCTCAAATTTACTTTCATGCATGAATTGTATCAACGTACAGATTTCTAATGAGATAAAATACATTATAATCTGAATTATATTCATTCATTCCCTGTGGGATAGACCCCAACTATTAGTTGGGTTATATATTGCAAATAATTGTTTATGCATTGAATTTACATATGTAGTTGAACGTTATCAAGGAAACAATTCTTGTTTTGGTGAGACATGTCATGTGGTTGCGCTCGAAAGAGATTCCTATTGTTAAGGTCTATGGAGGCATCATCCATTCGAGGAGGCTACCTAGAGACCAAGCATGACTTACGAGTCCAGTATCCTCACATGTTTGACTCTTCAAGTACTTTTTGACTCCTTACTTTTGAGGATGAAATTCCTATTAGTAGTTGATGTTGTGATGACCCTCTAGGTCATTTTTCCTATTTTCCTATATTTTTAGCATTTAGAGTCTTCATATAGTACCCCCAAGTTATTTATGACTTGTTGAGACCGATAATTCGATCACGGGGTCAATTGTTTGGTTTTCACGCAAGTTTTCCTGTTTTGGACCTTTTGAAGTTTGAATGGTTAACTTCAGTCAAAATATCAGGTAAAGAACCTTGTAATGTGATTCTAATGGTTTTGTTAGCTTGTTAACATCGATTTTGGTCTAGATGGACATTTGGTTCGGGTGTTGAGACTTCTAGGCTCATTTCAAGCTATCTTATGGCATTTTCCTAAAAGGAAGTATTGGGTGTGAGACTCACTTTTCATCGACATGACCTCTGTTGGAAGTTTCGATAACCCATTGAGTCCAACATGTCAAATTTTGTAGGGTAGCATAGTTCTTTTATGTACATAGGGTTTTGAATGAATCTCGACCATCCATCGGGGCAATTGTCTTAACTTAAAGTTGAGCTGGTGTAGTCTTTGTTGATGCATCAAGCTTTTCTCCTTATGTCTACGTGCTTGAAGCTGCATTCACTGGCTTGGCGTCGCATTCATGAAGATTAGTTCATGGTCTTCGCATTTTGTAGAATTGACTCTCGCGACTATGATGAAGGGTCAATGGACCCAAAAAGACATTGACCATCACGACCATGACCGTACGGGCCCTGTGATCATGATGAGTAAGTGACTGGCAACTATATTTTGTTTCTGCAATTTTAGCATGCATTTCTCCTCATAGTTCCTCCAAAGAAACTTATTGAAAGCTCAAATGAAGGGGGAATCTATGGAATTGTTGGGTGTTGTTTGTAGATACTTTGAGGATGTTAGAAGGGTCGTTATTCTTATGTTTAATTCGTAATATATAGTGTAATTCATCATTTTAGGCTTGTATCGACTCTTATTGATCTTATTTTTTGTTAAATTATTTTTAGCTTCCAGGTGCTCGGATTGTGTCCATATTTGGATCAGAAGTTGCTTGAGATGGATGGACCTAGAAATGGAGTCAATTTTTTTATTCCTCGTGTGGGTCCCACATTATCATTTAGACCAAATTTTTCGTCAGGTTGGATTGTTGTGATTTGGGTGTCAAAATCAACGTATTGATGTCAGGATCACTATTTTGATAGTGTAGCATCATTTTGTGGATGCTCAAAAGGGAAAAATCCAGAGTTTAGAGATTTAGAGTGCTCATGTTCATGTTCTGTTTTGAGGTAGGCGACAACTTAATATTCTTAGACCTTGATTGTTGGTTGTTCTAGCATGATGATTTGCTATGTGTTGGACTGGTTTTTAGCATGATTACTTATTATTATCTTTATTGAATTGATTTAGTCTTATTTTTATTATTTTGGGTAATGTTTTTGTTGGGCTTGATTAGTGTGATGTTATGATTGTTCTCATGAGTTGTAAATATGCTAGGTTGGCCTTAATATTGATATTGTCGAGCCTTACGCTAGGTTTGGTTAGTGCATTCCTTAGATTTGACCTCAGTGGCTTGTGGCGCATGATTTTGGGAATGAGTTGGGTAGATATGACCTTCCAAGCTAGGTTGTGTCCTTCGGGTAGCCCTATTAGTGTGTGTGATTGGCTAGATGTAGTGAGATGATTACCTAGCCTTGTTGAGGACCCTACTGCTCTTAGTTTCACAGTTGACTCGAGGTGAGATTCTGAGACAGGAAATATAGTGGCATTATTATTTCGATTTAAGATTCCGAAATATGCTAAGATTCTGTAGGTTGATCCAATATGAGATTTTGAGAGCTGCTAGGTCTCTCCATAGTCATCTGATGTTAGATTTTGGGATTGACTTGGTTTTGTAGCTACTTTGATGTAATATTTCGGAGGATGCTACACCTATTCCGTGGTTATTTCAATGTAAGATTCATGATGGTTTTCTTATGGCAATTTCGATATAAGATTCTAGGGTGGGATTGGATTCTCTTATGTCAGATTTTGGAGGATGCTAGGTTCCGTATATATAGTTATTTCGATGTAAGATTCAAGAATATGTTAGATAATGTGTGGCTATTCTATTCTAAGATTCTAGTAGAAGCTTATTTTTGGTGTGACCGACTCGATGTAAGATTTTGAGAAGGCGTGTGTGTTTTTCACTGAGTTGTTCCTTGTAGTGTAGCTCTTGCCTGCACCCATTGGTCTTAAGGGGATTCAAACAGATTATATTTTGCGTGATTATTACTGATCTACCTTTGTTTGTGCCTTCTAGGCTAATGGGGGTTCGATTAGGTTTTAGATAGTTTTACTGCTTTCATTATATTTCTAAGTATCTCTACTGCGATTCATGTCTATCTATATCTTTACTACTGCCTATTACCATGTTATTAACTCGCTTATTATTGTGCTATTGCAATCATGATCTCAGACGGCCTATGATGCCTATTGTGTACCCGTTATTTTGGTACTCATACTCCACTTTGCATATTTTTCCCTAATACAGATCCAAGTTCTAGTTGACCACGTTGATTCTCGTGTTGTTGTAGCTAGTGTTTCGGAGGTTAAGGGTGAGCTTATTGGCATTCGTGGTTGACTCATACCTTTTGTACACTTATGACTAGTTTTTTTATATTCAGAGATAGCCTTATCTGGTGGAGCAACGGATGACGACTGGGCTCTATTGCTGCCATTACCATTTCCCTACTTGTTCTTTGGACACTCTCGCATGAAGTGTAACGAGTAGAGCCCTCACAACAAATACCTGGGTGGTTTCTACCACACTTAGCGCAGGCAGGAGGCTTACTACCCATTTGCGCCATACTACCCTGAGAATAGGCAAGTTTAGCTTTGAACTCGTTGCCTGATGTCTTTGCCCTCTTATTCTTAAACTCTTCTCTATCCTTCAGCTTATCCTCCTCAACTTGTTGTACATGGATCATAAGCCTTGCTAGGTCCATATCCCCTATCAGCATAGCTGCCTTGCCTTCCTTTCTTGACTGGCGAGACAACCCAGCAACAAATAAACTCATCCTGCTCCTCATGTCAGCAACCATCTCCGGAGCATAGCAGGAAAGTTGTGTGAACTTCATATTGTACTCATGAACACTCATAGACTCCAGATTAAGGGTGAGAAACTCTCTTATCTTTGCCTCTCGCAACTCACGGGGAAAGAAACGCCCCATGAGAGCTCTCTCAAACACAACCCAACTCACTACTGGCACATCCTCAACCCTATTCTTTTTCCATTGGTCAAACCAGATTCTAGCGACACCCTTCATTTGGTATGCAACTAGTTCCACCCTCTCCGCATCAACAACATGAATCATATCAAATAACCTTTTCAGCTCCTCAATGAAGTTCTCCGGACCTCAGTGACACCTGAACCTGTGAAACTTGGGGGATTCATCCTTAAAAGCTCACGGATCCTTGAAGTATCAGCCACTTCCTGTCGATTATCTCTCTGTCCAACTTAATAGGTCACAACTTCACTTAACATCCGGATAGATTCACAGAATTCAACATGGGTGACCTCTCCTTGAGATTGCACTTCTAGTATATTAGGTACCCTTTGTTCCACGACATTACTCCTAGTAGGTCGACCTCTGATTGCTCTTCGCGGAGGCATGATTGTTTGAAAACACGCGGAATCACGAATTAGAGGGAAACTTTTTGGAGATCAAACTCTAACGCACGAAATGAATATGAAAGAGGTGAAGGAATTCCTAAATGTTGCAGCCTCCTAATTATAGATGTGGAGATCTTCATACAGATAACTAGGACTCCACAGACACGACTTCATAGACTCCCTAGGACTCTTGAACTCTGGGCTTTGATACCAAGTTTGTCACGCCCCGAGCCTACACCCTGGGCGGGACTGGCATTCAAAGACCATTCCTGGCCCAAGAGAACCCTTGGCATGGCTTACTTAGCTCAGCGGAAGACAATATGCATATTAATAAAGATCAATAGCGCTTAATAGAACTGAATACTAAAATAACTGAGAATGTTTAAAGGGTAAACATTCAACTTGGCCAAAAGTGGCAACCCAAGTCTTAACCATAAGAAATGAAAATGAAAAGACTCAAATGACTAACATCTGACTGTCTATGAAGCCTCTAAAACAACTGAGATGGATGTTGGGACAAACCCCACAACATCCTAATGAACTAACTAGAAAGCAATGAAAATAGATCCTCCGGAATGCAATGAGGCTCACTGACTGACTCTGACCTGCTCACTGGATCAACGGTGAGCTGGAATGTCGATCGTAGTTACCTGTGTCTGTATCATAAAATGATGCAGGCCTACTGGCATCAGTACATTGAATGTACGAGTATGCGAGTTAGAATGCTAAAACAACATAGGCTTGAAAGAGATTCTGAAAGAAACACTTACCTTAGCTCTTCTCAACTCATGAATACTCAACTAAACTCATTTCATTATAAAGCAGTTAAAAACAAGTGCAAATATAAGCAAAAAGAGAAAACTGTTTAAAACATGATGTCAACTCATAATCATATTATCATAAAGAAAAAACATACCATGCTCCCTCTCAAAGTCTACTTGTGCAATGCATGAATGAAGTCCCATACCCCCATTCATACTAAGCATAACCCCTTGAGGAACAATGCAATTACTGCTGTGGTAGTTTCTCTAACCGATAACCATCACATAAGAGCTATAATGATGATATATCGATCTACTCACGCTACCAGCACATCCTATACCCGGCCAAAGGTATAGGACCTGAATTACTAAGTGGATCCACTAGTCTATGCGAAAGGGATTCATCTAAAAAGTATGACCCTTTTCTACCCATGATGGCTACATGGTTTATGGGGGCTGTGGGTTCTCTGAACGCTCCCCCATATCGGTGCTCAATACTACTTCCAAAATATGATACTAGCTCTTTATGTTTAAATACATATTTCTTTCTGTGATTTGAGATAATTGCTCAAAAACATAGCTCAAAGGCTATCTTATAAATCAAGGTTTCCTCTCTTGCTTTATTGTGAAAGCATTTACTCTTTAATTGAAAACTAGCCCAAAGGCCCTTTACTGAAAAACTAGCTAAAAGGCTCTTTACTGAAACACTCGCTCCAAGGCTTTTTCGAAAATCTCAGTTTTCTGTTCTTATTTAAATGTGAAAACATTTTAAACTCTTTTGGGAATACATAGTCCCTATACACTTTTGAATAAATGAACTTCAAACTTTACTCTTTACTCTTTACTCAACTTGAACTTTAAGTCTTAAAACAAAGTTAAAAGCATTTGCAAAAGACTTCTTGAAAAGACTCAAAGAACTTCCTAGACTTGGCTCTTGACTTTCCTTGAATTTGAATTTATAGATTCAAGGTTATGATTCATGTTTCTGGATGATTTCTAGGTGTTTAGAAGTCATTTAGAATAGTTAGAATCAATGGAAAGTGTTAGGACACTTTAGAATAACTTAAATAGGCTAAACGACGAAAATCTGATGAAAAAACGCCGATCCGGGTGCGTCCCTGTTGCACCGCGCTAGCCCCCAACTTACTGGGGCTCATTTTGGGCGCATTGCTGGCGTGCCTCCCAAGACCCTCTGGCGCAGATGGGGCACGCTGCGCTTGGCCCACCCCATGTATAAATGACGAAATTTTCAATTCGTTTTCTGATCCTAAATCGTTTTAATCCGATTCTTTTTCCCAAATTCACTTTAGATTCATGTACCCAAATCGTATATAGAAACTCTAGCCCAACAACTCAAGGAAACAACACTTTAACAGCAAGAAACTCCTTAATCCCAACTCATATTCAAGAACGAAATCAATTCAAGAACAACTATCAAGAACATCAAATTCTCAATCTTTTTAAGACGAAATTACGCTAAATTAAACATGCTTGGCACGTGGGTGAACTAACCCAACGTTATGTTATCTGACATACCTTGTAGGGATCACCCCCGACGAAAATCACAAGCTAATCTCGACCAATCTTGAATGAATCTTGAACGTTCTTGCTTCCCCTTCTCCTTTCTCTTTTCTCCAAGCCCTAGCGTAAATCACAATTTTCTAAAACTGACTAAATCTGATTTGACCCATATTAAACTCCTAAAAATGGATTAAAATAATAGGGCAAGGAAAAGACTAAAATACCCCTTAAAATTTCGGATTGGACATTTCCTTAATCCAACAGCCCAACTTCCAAAAGGCATAACTCACTCATACGAACTCGAAATCGCGCAAACTTGGCGGCATTGTAAAGATCATTCTAAGAGATTTCCAACCATATCTGGAACTACAGCTAACTCATCCTTATCTAGGAGTTATGATCGTTTGAAGTGGACCAAAAACTCACTGTAACTTACTTAAAAATTTCCAGATTTCCTCATTCTTTCCAAAAGTAACTATTTCCAGATTTTAAACTTCCTTCTAGTTCTTTCCTGTTCCGAGATGTTACAGTTTCATATTGTTGTCCACCTTATTAAATCAAGAAAAAATTAAATAAATTTTTCCTGTATTACCATTACAATTAATTCTTTTTGAAAGTGTTCACATTTGTTTGTAAAATCCTCTTTCTGAAGTTTATTTATTTCCCCTATTAAAGGGCTTCTCAATTTCCCTTTCAAATTATATTACTCCCATATCTAAAATTGAGAAAATAAAAAAAGATTTATGTATTTGGTATAACAATAAACATATAGATAGACCAATAAAGATTGTAGTAAAGTGGTAAATACTCATTCATTATTATTTAGGCCTATTAATTATAGGTCATGGGTTTAAGTCTCATAGGTTAGATAAACTAATATTGTAGTTTTCTTTTATTTTTAGTTGTGTTGAACGGATATAATTTGTTTATAAAGAGCATAATAAGATATACAAATATGATGCATAAAGAGCATCATAAGATATACAAATATGACATGATGTGCTTTCAAAAGATAATTATGAAAGTAGTAATATCAGTCGTAATATGAGTTTTGATAATGATTATAAAGGCAGTAGTATCAGTGGTAATTGTAATGGGAGTTAGTATTAGTGGTAATTGTAATGGGAGTTTAGACCCTGACTATGAGCCAAGTTGAGAATCGATTACAATATTTCTAAAATCAGGTGAAGTGAGAGTAATGTGTGGACGCCTAGCAAGATTCTCTAAACATCGTTGTAGATCGTCGTTGAAGGGACTAAAAATAATGGAAAACACACATCCATTGCATAAGTTACCTAGATAATATTTTGTGCACGCCCAACACGCCGCCATTGGAAGATGTAGTTTATTGAAAAATAAGAATAAGAACAAGAAGAAGTATTGAATTGTGGAAGTGTATGAATATATATATGTGTATATATATATATAGTAACAGTAACCAACGAGCAGTTATAACTAACCTTGTTACTAATCCTAACAACTTTCTCACTAACACTAACAAAAAGTTTTTTTAGACTTTCTTATTCAGAAGCTTTCGTGGAGTTCATAGTAGCTTTGTCGTTGGTGGTGGAATAGCTAGTCCAAGCTCGTCGCTGCACCTTTTCATCTCTTCTATTTCGATACGATATTTATAAGATTGGAATGCCTCTGTTCCTGTCTGGTCACTATTTTCCTTGTTTGAGTTTTTGTGTCTTCATATGCTATAGGAGCCTTTATCTAGTTTTTACATTGATTATCATTGTATGATTAGTTTTGTCATTCCTTTGTTTATATGTTCAAGTTTGCTCGTTTTATTATGCTTCATCTTGAATACATATATGAATGTCGTGAACATATTTTTTAGCTTACCCTAGCTTGTTCTAGTTCTTGTTTTTCCTTTCAAAGTTGTCACATGTTCATATTCTTCATACCTTTAAGTCTTCTGAAGTTGAGCCTCGTCAAAAGTGTAGTGTTCTTGTAGCCATATACATGTGTGATATCTGCTCTTATCTTATAGTTATTTGCTATAATTGTTGAGAAAAGTTCTTTAAATGGTGTGTTTATTATTCTGAAATGATATCTTGATCACTGTTTCTTTATAAGTTATGTGAGATCTATCTTTGTTACTAAGTGCTTATGCTTTTTGTGTTCAGTTTATATGTCTGGTGAATAGTTTTCTCATGAAAAGCTGATTAGCTTGAATGTGCAAACGATCCATTTGTTTGGGCTTGTCCATTAATGAAAATATGGAAATCTCAATCGACATTGTAGTCATCCTTTAATTTTTTGCATCCATTTTCACTTTGGTATACTTGTTTATAATTTTTGGCTTGCTGTGGTGTCATGTGAATATAATTTCATTTTGACTTAAGCTAAACAATGTGTTCTTAGCATATCCTTTCATGTGTCTTTTAATTTAGTCGTTATATACTTCCATCTACTATTCTTGAACGCTATCTGATGCTATGAGCTTTCAAGTTTTAATATTTAGTTTGGTGAAGTTAGCTTGTTTAGCTCCTGGTTGGATTGAAAATATTTTGGTATAACTATGGTAAGTCTCAATGTTAAAAATCAGTAGCATCATCTTGGTGTATACATGTGCAGTGACCTCATTTTGCTTAAATATCTTTTGTTCTCAATGTCCTTTCCTTCGGTTCTCTTTAGACTTTTTAATTTCATGGTGTTGCTTTTCTTTCTGGATTGTAAAAATAATTTTTGAAGTATCTAATTTACTTGATTTCTCTTTTTATGTATAATACCAAAACTTCACGTAACATATATGTTATTATATAATTTATTGAGAAACATATATTTATTTATTACTATTATTTTTTCATTAGTTAAAATCATTTAAAGCAAGTTATATAAATTATTATTTTAACTACCTCATGTTAAATTACTGCAATAAATATTATATTAACTTTTGTTAATATTTTTAAATTCTCATTATTTGAGGTAAAACATTCATTCATCCGTTATGTAAATTACTTAAGAAAAAAAATTTCGTTACTATACTAGATTGTTCTCCTAATTTAATGAATATAAAGACAACATATAAAGTCATAACTCTTTTTCATCCTTTTATCACTTTGTAAATAATGAGATGATTCATTCTAATTTTCATCAAGTAGGTCTTATTTTTGTTTGTTAAACACCTTTAAAACCAATCTGTAAGTGTGTTCAAAATTAATCTATAGATGGATCAGTAGACTTTATTGCTTCATATATTTTATGAAAATTGTTAATATATTGAGACTCATAAATTTAATCTATTATGTTGAATAATTTTCATATAAAATAGAAAAAGAATATCATAAAATTAATTATTTAATTCGAATATATATGTTTGATATGATGTTATAATAATCACTGAAACATCTGATATTTTATTATTATTTTTTATCATGTTTATTTGAAAATGTCATAATAATTTTTTTTTGAAAACTAATTAAATTTCTATTAGAAATAGTATAAATTTTACATTTGTATTTCAGTAATTTTTCCTTATAAATATATATAATATTGTAATATTGGCCCCATAGATGAGCCTTTCATTGTATTGGGCATGTATCACGGGCCTAAAATTATCTAGTATATATATATATATTGTACATACCTTCACTTGAAATATATATATGATTTTCTCTTTTCATACTTTTTACAACAAAAGAAAAAAAAGTGAGGAAGGTTTTGCACATATTGGAACTTGTCTTGTATCCTTTCAATTTCAAAATTTGTAAATGAATCATATGGATATTTTCTTCTAGCCTAAGGTACCATCTCTTCCAAATATTAGACCAATTAGTTTTTTTTTTTAATTAAATATTAGACTATCAATAAAGAAGCTATTGAATTAAAATTGATGTGAGAAGGAAGCAAACAACGATTAAAAAAACATAATGGCTATATCATAATAGAAGAGACAAAGAAATTAATTGATATTGTAGTAAAGCTTTTCTCACTCTCTTTTTCCTTGCAAAAGTATTATCTATGTATGAAAAGAGAATAAAAGAGAAAATCATATATATATATATATATATATATATATTCATTTTAATAATGAAAAGTTGAATGAGAAATGTATAAGATTGAATTTGAATTTTTAGTCTTTCCAGAGAAATGTTATTGTGAATCACGTTTTAGCTATAAAATGTGCCTCAGAATAACGAATTATAAAACGTTACTGACAATAACAACGTTTTCTATCTGTTTACTCTATCAGGTCTTTGTCTTTTTGTCACTGAATGTTTTTGAATAAAATATAACCTAAAACATTACTGAGAAACACGTTTATAATAGTTTTGTAAAATTTCAAAAAAATGTATTATTCTGGTGAATTGATTTTAATAATGACTTATTTTGGTAAAAATTCTTATATTTTTTTCTTCGAACCCTCTCAATGGAAATCCTGGATCCACCACTGGTTGTCTTACCTACTAGTGGGAGTTAAGAGGTGTCATGATGACCTGAGTTTTTGAGTCATGACAGAAAATAAATTTCAATTGATTGTCGGTAGAGTAAAAGTAACGAAATATGAAAAATGCTAGGTAGGTTATGTGAAAATTTCTTATACAATAAAGCCCTTTCACTGGGTATGTTGTTGTTGTAGTATACCTCTTCTAGAGCAAATATTTTTAGCTTTGCTAAAACTCTTGAGTGATAATCTAGACTTTTGGTCGTGCATTTGTTGTACATTCAACATTTTGTATTGTATTCGTTAATTTCTTATGACATGTTTTGATTGTTGATGGCATTTTCTTGTCCTTTCTTTGCGCCTTTATTTTTTTTTCCTAATTAGGTATCTATGTGCAATATATGTAGTTATATTCACTCCTTGAAAAAATATTGATGATCAAGTAAACTATAGCTTCAAAAAAGTTGGTAATTTAATGTCTAAAGAGAACATCATATAAAACTCTTAATGCGTAAGCTGAGAGGACATATATATACATTGCATGAAATTAGATAAACATCCCCCTTGGGTACGGAGTCAACTTTGTTAGGGAGCACTTTACCCACCAAATGTGGGACTTCCCGGCGCGAATCCAAATTTAGTCGGGCTCCAATGTGGGTACCGGACACCGGATGGGAAACCAAAAAAGATAAACATTCCAAATTCTTTATTTACAATTGTGTATATTATCGATGTTAGGCAAACCTTAGGCCGTTTTTGATATTATTGTTTTGTTTTATTACTTGTGTATATTGTGTGTTTATTATACTTGTATATTTGTTTTTATCTCCTCCTCAATTTGAAAAAATGAACTCAGTTGGGACCCACAATTGTGGATTTCGAAGGATGCCTAACACCTTCCCTTCGGAATAACTTGAACCCCTTACCTAGAATCTAATGGTTTCGTAGATCACTTTAATTGGTTTCCTATTTTTTCCTAAAATTAGGTGGCGACTCCTTCAAAAAACTCTATATTCTTAAAATTCTTTAAAAATGCACTTACTTGATTATTTTTTGAGTCACCACTATGTTTCGCCCTATTTGAATAAAGTAGGGATGTAAACATCTCCATGAGATCATTAACCTGGAAAATGCATGTTGTCCCGAAGGAAAATGTTCATAACTACCATCTTCGACCATCAGGAAGTCGTTACCATGGATAGGTGCATCAGGTAGTTGTGAGAGAACAAATGAGTTGATGAAGTAGAGAATTTCCATTTGGAAAGCATCCTGAGTGCTGTCCCAATTACCTTGAAGAAAACGTTGAACAAATTGTCCCTTGCTCACACTATTACACTTTACTAAATCAGGAAAATATCTTTGAATAAAGTTGCTCTTATAAGAATTCGGATGTTGAAAGTCATTGGGATCTCCGATGCATTTCAATCCGGTTATTATTGCAAATTCTTTTATAGTGAAGCGCAAAATGTTCCCATTCGCATGACGAATATGGAGCTCATTACTGTTATCCTGCTCAATCTCAAGAAACAACAAGTATTTTGATATTTGACCCTGATAGTAGCAGGTATGAATGTTGAGGTATGGCCCAAAAATAGAATTTTTAAACAACTCGAAATCCTCGACATTCATGTACTTTTTCAAATCTTCTACAAAATCATTGTTGTATGTTGGACCAAACTTCAAAGAGTGGGTTGGGATTTTTTTTATCGCATACTTCATAGACTGGTGGAAGAGACCTCCATCAAACAAAGATGGCGAAGCTACTTTCACAAACTTTTAAATGAAAAAGGGGAAGCAGACATTGTGTTGGGTGATTTGGCACACTCTGAAAGACTTCGGGATTTTGGATACTGTAGGTGCGTTAGGTCCGAGGAGGTTATCCGGGCTATTAGTAGGATGAGCAGGGGAAGAGCGACTGGTCCGGATGAGATTCCGGTAGAATTTTGGAAGAGCATGGACAAGGCGGGCATAGAGTGGTTAACTGGGCTGTTTAATGTTATCTTTAAG